>GL380021.1:45689-96074 GCA_000143925.2 Caenorhabditis brenneri
AAGCATAGACATGGAAGCAAAGCAAAGCAAGGAAAGCGTGGCTCGCGATCTCGTTCGAAGAGTAAGAAAAAGAGTGGATTTTTGTGTTGCAAAAAGAAAACGAAGAAAGTATCGAAGAAAAGTAAATCTCGGCCTACAAAAAAACAACCGAAGAGTCGGCCGATAAAACCGCTGCCTCCGGTTCCCAACGAGGTAATTTTTGTAGACGTGTCGCTGAATAGACGAGAGAGTCTCATATTTTTGTTTGTGTTCAATTACAGAATCTTTAGTAATAAAAGCTAGATGTTAAATTCGCCGAATCGGATAGAAAATAGGTTTGAGAGTTTCTCAGTCTAGCCGATCGTAAGCCTTTCGGTGAGAAACCTACTTTGCATTTTTAGCATGCACCTTTAAGCCTACCGTAATTCATATTCTACTTTCAGCAGTTGGGAGAAGTCGTTTTAGTAGGAAAAACTCCAGAAACGCCACAAAAAGTGGAAATAGGTACGAAGCAAGAATCATGCCAAAGGCTTAAAATTGATTTGTACAGAACCAATAATCCCAGAGAAAGCGAGTCTCAAACCGCCTAAAACCACATCAAAAGAGAACGTTAATTTCTCAAAAGAGAAAATTGGAAGTGAAAAAGATCAGAAAGACGAAAATGTAGAGAAAGTAGATAAACCAAAAGTAGATTCTGTGAAAGGAAGCGAAAATGAGAAAAAAGAAAAAGACGAAGCAAAATCAGATGAAAAATCAGCTGGAAAGAGGAAGAGAGATGATCTAGAAAAAAAGAACGTTGAAATGGTGAACAAGATGGTAGATAAGGTTATAGGTACTAGTCAACTTCAATCTACAAATCTTTGAATTCCTAATTTTTCAGCAGAAGACAGTGCATCGGAAATAAGATCCCTAGAGCCACTAGCACATCAAGTTCTTGCCAAGGATAGCAAAGTTCCATCTGTACGGAACTACTGTAGTCTCCTATTCTAATTCAAACTCTGATATTTCAGACAGATTTTGAAAAAGTTTCCTGCTACATTCCAGCTCACATCTCCAAGTATAACTTCGTTTGCAATATGTCCAAGAATCGTTTTGCTGATGTCATATGTATGGATCATTCTCGTGTTTCGTTAGCTGATTCTGGATACATTCATGCCAGCTGGATAAATGTGGATACTAAGAAGAAGGCGATTCTGACACAGTTTCCACTTCGTAAGACTGCTGCTGATTTTTGGCAAATGTTAATAGAACAAAAAGTGAAGTGTGTCCTTCTCATTATGACAGAAAAGGAATACAAAAAGTTTGGTGGCGATTTCATTTTCCCATTAAACCAGTGAGTGTTTCGTTAGAATTGGATATTGATGTTTTTGAAATGAATATTCTTTTTTTTTAACTATTTCAAAGTAGTTATGATAATTGCTTTTTGACTTCAGATTACCTTTCAGAGACTTTCTGAGCTTTGACCAACGATCTATCCGAGTCGGGGAGTTCAAACAAGTAGAATTGGCCAAAGGATGGTTATTGAAAGTGATTAGTGTTACCAATGGAAATTACAAAACGTACATAATTTTATACTGTTCGATTCACAATCTTCGCCCATTACTTTTGCAGATTCATCCATGTTCATCACTATAAAAATTGGCTTCACAACTCAGTTCCAGCTGAGCCAAAACAGATTTGGCAGTTACAATCCTATCTGCAGAAGTATGCTGAACCGCCCGTCTACATGAGTCTTTCTGGATGTGGGAGAGCTGGAACTTATGCACTTTTTGAAACAGCTCATGCTTCTGTTCATGGCTCTTCACCAACATTCAATATGGTCAAGTGTTTAGAAAATGTAAGTGCTACAGTACCTTCGTACAGTACTTCTTTCAACTTTAGGTGCGTAATGGACGACTTCATGCTGTTCAAAGTCTCAGTCAGTTCTCTTTTGTCTATAACCTGATTGCTGATCATATTATTGGGAATGTGAGTTGAATTGGAGTTCCCACTATCCTCGATGTTTTTCAGAGTCAATGTAAAGAGGCTGGAGGAGATCAAGAGAACAGTACGGTAGCAATGTTGAGGCAGCTGACAATTCAGTAGGGATAATTTCAACTAATTTGTAATAAATATGTCAATGTCGAAAACAACTCGAAATACAATACATTATCGAAGGCAATTTGGGACCAATTATCTCAGAGACTCCTCCCTTTCCATCTTCTCTGCACATAATACCATTCTTGTAGCTCATTCCTATTCTGAATTCAGTTGTTGTTCACAAGTTTACCGTCTTGTCTACTATTTATATTTTACCTAAACCTTCTAGTATCCGTCTTTTGATTGTCCTTGTATGAGATCGTTGAACATAAGAAACGAACCATCAAGAACACTCAAACGATGGAAGAATGAAGATGTTTTTATTATGGTAGGTTGAAGGTGTGTTAATCTTTGAGACTCAGAATTCAATAGATTGACATTGCTCAACAGAAGATGCAATTCCATCACTTGAACTTGATTCTTTTGCTGCTCCCATCATGGACAAGTCACAGCCAGTATACCAATATTTTTTATGTGTTATACAATACTTTTGTAGGTTTCATGATGTGACTCCGTTGAGAGTTTGTTCTTTATCATGAGAATCATGTTTCGTCTACAGTATCCAAACTACTCGAAATTGTTATAGGTAGCGTTGTCTATTAGTTTTCAGAACAGCTTGAAGCTTCTGTTTTTCCTTGAATCCAAAACATTCCAAAATAAAGTTTATTTGTGTAAAAATATCACATCGAATCACATTTACAAAGAGAATTGACATCGAGAAGAAGAGCAGAGACAGATAAAAAATAATTAAAAACTGGGAATCTAGATGCAAAAATATATACAAAAATAATGAATTCTGAGAAAGTATCTAGACCATTTCCTGTAGCTCAATGAACGAGAGTTCAGAGATGTTTCTTGATGAACCATGAGTTTCACGTGGCATTTCTCCGTGACGGACAGTATGAAGACTTGGTGATTTTCCGGATGCAATCTTTTTGATAACTTCGGATATAGTAGCCTCATGTCTTCTGCTTTGTATGGTGTCGTGTGTGGCAATGACGAATTGTTCAATGATTTGATCACGAGAAGTTGGTTCCTGAAAATGAACAACTTCTTTTTCTTACTTCCTACAAAATGTTTTTCAATGAATAATGCAGTTCCTTCCTCATAAAAACTTAATCCCTTCCTAATAGGTGTTCTTTATTAACTAGACCACCCGCTTCCTTATTATCTTCCCACCCTCTGATTTTGATCCAATGAAACCTTTCAATAAATCTTTTCCCAACTGATTGCACTCGTCTTTTCGAGACGTCGCAAAATGAAAAAAAAGAAATGAAGAAATGAAAAAAAGATGACACATCCGGAAATGGAAATTTCTCGAAGACGGATTAAAAGATTGGATTAAAATGTATCAGATACATACCTGCGTTTTCATCTTCCACGTGTCAATCGTCTTCGACCACTCACATGGTTTCAAGCGTTCACAGGCATTCTCAATTCTGTTTCGCTCCTGGAAAATGGTTCATGTTGTTTTTGGATGATGCAAAAAAGTTCACTTCATAGAAACTTCTGGATTTTCGGAAAACATCAAGTTAACGTTCGTTAGGAGTTTTGAATGAAAAGAGTTCAAAGGATTACTGTATCTACATCTCTCCAAACAATTCTACAATGCTTTCGATTCGAGAGTCACTAACAAATTCTAGTTTGATCCCTATCCACCCAAACGGATATGATAACATTTTTTATTTCAAAAAACCAATTTCGGGTTGTTTTCCGGTTCTTTGAAAAAGCCATCGTACGTCAACACATGATGATCAACACCTATTATTAGATGTGTTTTCTAGAGAGTTCATTTCTCGAAGAATCGAAAAATAATGGGAATATTATCATGAGACATATGAAATAAAGTGCACTTTCTTTTGAAATAACACTTATAGGTTGTGAGATGACATTTGAAAGTTTAGGTGTACTTTCGAAGTTTCTAGAAACAATTATTAAGAGGCTATGGTGGTTTCTATGAGAATTAGTGTTGAGGAATGTAAATACATATTTTGAAAGCCAAAAATAAAACCATTCGAAGCCACCCAAGTATGCAATAATATGTTCATAATGAAAACTTTCCATTCCAGCTGAAACTTATTGAAGCAGAAGTATCTTCCTCTACTTTCTAACTACGAACAATGGGTAAGAAGATGCACTTCTAGCTGTTTCGAGTACATTTTAGTGGTCCTGAATTCCTAAACTTACATGAACAGAAAGTTGTTTTCTTGCCCGATGAGAACCTCCAGAAATGAGCCATGAGTAATCTGGACGTCTTTCAGCTTTTCTTTCTTCTTCTGCTTTTTGCTCTTTTTCAATTTCAAATCGTACAACTGCCATCTCGATTTCTCCGATAACCAAATCGAATAACAGAATGTTATCTGCATAATCACCAATTGATTTTCGATCATCTCGAGCACTTTGAGTTTCTGATGGAGTATCGAAACTCCTTGTTACATTTTCTCCTTGAAAAAGCCAACGAAACATTTTCTTTCTTCTGAAAAATGAAAAGAAAAATAAATGTTCTATACGAAAAAGTAAAAATGAAAAACCTAAAAAGAAGAGATTGATAGAATGAAAAGCAAGAGAGCAACCAAATCAAGGCGGATTATCCGATTTTGAATCATCACTTCATTCGCCTCGTCTCACTCGTCTTTTTATATGAGCGCTCGCATAACATGTCTTCTCGAAATGAAATGCGTTGCTATAGAAATTATGAAGGGGAGGAGCCACATGCTTTTATTTCGCTTATAACAAAAGCATCAATTATATAAGAACAAAAAATGGTGAATGGCATCAGGATTGATAAAGTATAAGATTTAAAAATTGACAGAGGTGAGGATTCGGTAATATCATTTAGATGTATGAAATGGGACCAGAGTTCTACATATCAAGCCGTTGGTTGGGATAAACAAGGCAGAGGGTGAACGTTATGTATTGGGTATTGAGTATCTTTGGTGAATTGAGATGAAACAAAACGTTGAAATTACACATGAGATTTAATGGGGATCAAAACGTCTTTTTGGCGGTGGTGGTGGTGCATGTTGATAAAGATAGCCACCGGCGGCGACATTTGGATAAGGATTCCTGACTGGAATTGGCATCTTTTGTTGATCCTGAAGCCACCTAACTTGAGTAGCTGGTCCGTAACCCTGGAAAAAATCAAGTATTAATATCACAACCAATTGAAAATAGTTCACCTTCTCGTTTCTAGCTGCAATTCTAAAGATTATAGCTGGCTTGTTCGTCTGATCCACGTAAGCGGTTCCTAAGTTCGCTTGTGGAACTTGACATTCGGCTTGAGGACCACAGTAAACTCTCATGAATGCCAACTGACTATCGGCTGAGCTTGCAGACTGATTTTTGACAGCTAGATAGACGCTGTACTCAATTATTTTTCCAGACACATGGACATTTGCTGGTGGCTCCCAAGTGAGTTGAGCTCCGTCTTGAGACTTGGTGATACGGATGGAAGATGGTGCACTTGGGAATCCAGGAATGCATGTCTGTAATTTGACATTATATATGTTAACAGTAACTCTTTTATGATATTTATTTACCTTGAAAGATGCAATTTCACTCCATGGCCCTTTTCCGAGTCCATTGATAGCACACACACGGAAGCGGTATGATTGGCCGTTTACTAGAATGACTTTATCAGCGTCTGTGTATACTGGATCATTAACACATTTGAACGCGTTGTGCTCAATCAAATCATTGAGCTGTTTATCAAGTGATTGTTGTTTATCGTTGAAGTAAGCACTGATTACGATTGAAGAATCTTTGATTACACCAATATCGAACCATTGAAGATTTTCATCCTCCTCTTCTTGTTTCTTCTTTGCTACTGTTTCTTCTTCTTCTTTTTTAACAGCCTCTTCGGATGTATTTTCAGAAATAGTAGGCTTCTTTTCTTCACTTGCAGTTCCAGCATCACCAGAAACTTTCGGAGATGTTGTCTCATTTTTCTCGGAATCTTCGAAGAGGTCTTGTGGAAGACCGCCTTCATCAGCGGTTGGCTTCGAAGCAGCTGGAGCTGTATACGTTGTTCCTTGAGTAGAAATCAATGATGGAGTAGTTCCAGGTGGTTGTTTAGCTTTCTCTTCTTCTTTTTGAGATTGAACAGATTGTTTCAACGGAGACGATCGTTTCTCAGGAGAAGCCACATCTTTGGCATCCCCGGGCCCAATTTGTAAGAAATAACCGTTTGCACCCATTACTGGCGGCCACGATACTTCAAGTTGATTGAACCCAGCACGGCTGAGCTGAATTTTCGTCGGTTGTTCCGGAACAAGCGTTTCCAGAATCCACAAATCGCGACAGCATACTTGATTACTCCAGGCTTTACGATAGCCGTCTCTTCCTGACCAGATATACATACGATTGCCGACTACAGCAGCACAGTGTCCAGAACGACCACGTGGTCCAGATCCTTCCTCAGTGTTGTATTGACAAAGTGGGACCCAACAATTTTGAGTAATATCCCAACAACCGAGGGTATCAGTACACTTCCATTCCTTTTGAGTGCTGCTGTCGCTGTTCGAGAGATGGAGCATTGGAACCCAACCGCCAAATACGAACATTTTATCGTTGATTAAGACTGCTGAATGGAGAGATCTCGGCACGGGAGGGATTCCAGTTCTAGGATCATCAAACTTGATCTCTTGCCATTCATAAGTATTCAAATCCAAATACCAAAGATCACCGAGTCTAACACCGTCCATTCCTCCATACACAACCATTCGGGATACCTTGTCGTTTTCGTAAATAACAGCGGTATGCGATTCTCGAGCCTTTGGTGGAGTTCCATGGGTTTCTGGTTTCTCCCAAGTGACCGTATTTGGAGCATTTGCCAAATTCAGTACATGAAAATCGTTCATATAGCGCGGAAGGTTTCGTCTATTATCATTAAGATCGTTACACAGTCCACCAAACACATAAGCTTTCTGATTTTTTTCAGAAATAACGAAACTGTGACCGAGACGTGGTGCTGGTGGGAGTTCGTTTCCGATTGTCTTAGTGTTCATTCGACGCCACTCCCATCGAGTAGTTGTCAGTTCATAAACGTCATTCGTATACTTTCCGTACTCTATCATTCCTCCAAAAGTGTAAATCTTTGCTCCAAGAGCCGCTGCTCCAAAAGCAGCAGCAGGGCTCGGAATTTCTCCTCTTACTTGGGGCGCCAGCCATTGCTTCTTTTCTGCAGATTAGTGAAATACATCTTATATTTCTTTTCAATTCACTCACGGGTATGAAAACAATGCAATTCTTCTATCATTCCTTCATTTCCGCCACCGAAAATAATAATGAGGTCCTTGATAGCAATGGCACGATGACCATGTCTCGGTCTGAAATTAATACTGCCTCTAATTTTATTCAACTTTCAAAAAAAAACCTTGGAGATGGATTTTCCGCATGTTGGACAACTTGCCAACGAACTACTCTCTTCTCTACTTCTTCCTGCGGGCCATCCTGAAAATCAATAGCGAGGATAATTATGATTGACGAAAGAGTTTCTTACATCTTCCATATCGTAATCAGGCACATCTGCGCAGTTATCTTCATCCATTTTTTTTTCTGCAAAAAATAATATATAATTTTATACTGAAAATTACCAAAAATTGAGCTACAAGCTAGACAAAAAATCCGAAAGTGGCGCGTCCACTAATTTTTGTTTGGCAAAGCGCCAATTTGCGATGGAGCGCAGTTGCACTTCTCAATTCGAATTCGAATTTTTTGCAAAAGATATTCATTAATAAACACGAATTTCGATCAAAGAAGATAATTTCAGACACAATGAATGCATCAAAAGAGTTAGAAGTCAACGCAGAAGTTCTCCCAAAGCTAGTACCTGCTAAGGTTTGATAACTCTATATAATTGTTTAGTAATTAACATTTTTAGCAGCCTACGGACACAACAGCTAAAGTGAATTGTCTCACTTTCAGTTTGAAAGGAGATCATATGATAATGTCAACAGATGATGACTCAATTTTCCTATATGATATTAACACAGGGATAAGGTCCCGGAATGTCAACAGCAAGAAATATGGATGTTCCCACGTTAAATTTGCTTCAGATGCGATGTGTGCTCTTCATGGATCAACTAAAATAGACAGTTAGTTATGAAGTTTTTAGTTTTTCTTTGCAAAAAGCTATTTTCAGACACAATTCGGTATTTGTCTTTGACTGACAATAAATATATCCGATACTTTCAAGGGCACGATAAACTGTAAGTAGCTTCAAAAATTAGATTATTTGATTATCCTTTCATGATCGTTTTTCAGTGTAACCGGTATCAATGTTTCACCATTAGATGATATGTTCTTATCAGTCGCTGAAGATCGAACGATTCGGCTCTGGGATCTGAAGACACACAACTGTATTGGCTTGATGAACCTCACTGCCACTCCGATTGCTACATTCGATCCGGAAGGTCTACTTTTCGCTGCCGGACTAGACAATAATACCATTAAACTGTACGATTTACGTTCTTTTGATAAAGGGCCTTTCTCCAGTTTTGGTCCTCTTGATAATGAAGATGGAGTGGAATGGACAGCAATGAGATTCTCTCCATGTGGAAAGTATATCTTGATTTGTACAAATTCAGATCAACTTTTGTAAGTTTCTCATCGGTAGACCAAAAAGATTAATTTATAAATTTGCAGCCTTGTTGATGCATTCTCCGGTGCTATTAGATATGTACTTCAAGACCATCAGAATGTCAAAAAAGTGCCAATAACAGCATCATTCACACCAGAATCCAGCTTTGTGATGGTTGGAAGCTCGGATGGTTACGTTTATTTTTACGACGTCGAAACGGGACTGGTTGCTCACCGAGCTCCTGCTCCAAACAATGAATTGTGTCACATCACTGAATTCAATCCACAGCACTTTGTCGCCGCCACTGCTGATTCTAAACTGGTCAGTTGTTAGTTCGAATACAATATTTAAAGTTCTTCGTCTCAGACTCTTTGGTGTGGAACAGAAGACTTCAAAGCACAAGCGCATCAATAATTATCGATCTCATTTTGAAATGTTTATATTCGTTTCCTTGTGTTTAAAATATTTTTTTCCCACTGTCAATCGTTTTGTTTTTCCTGGTACTTCGTGGTCTCTGTGTTCAGTAAAACTCCAATTTTAGATCTCAGTATCTCTCAAATTACATGTTCTTCCTTTTCGTAAATATCTTTTCTGAATCAAAAAGAAACAGAAAAAAACGGGGAAATGAAGTTTCTCGCAGAAAACAAGTATGTATGACGATAAGGATCTCATAACAATCAATGCAGCAGCTTTCCAATCGCTCTGTGCATCAAAAGTAAATTTGACAATTCGAAAATTCGAGATACAGTTATGAATAAGCTTTCAGAGGTTTAACGAGACATCAAACAGATTGATAGAATCGGCATATTCAGATGACGGTAAAGGATTGATAGTTTCAGCAGAAGACGTGATTCTAGTCTATAATCTTCGCGATGGTTCAAAAGCGAAACCTGTGAGTCTCAACGTTTTTTTTAATATTAAAACGATTTCACTTTTCAGATAGAATGCAAAAAGTATGGAGTGGAGCGAGTAGAGTATCTCACACATGACACTTGCTTGCACAGTGATCCCAACAGTGGAATTATCAGATCTCTTAATATTCCAAAGAAATCGTACGTCAAATACTATCATGGCCACAAGGATAAGATTAAAGCGATTCGAAGACTTCCAAACCAAAATGAGCGATTCATGTCAAGCTCACTCGATGGTACTATTCGATTGTTCGATATAAAATGTCATGGTGAAAATATTGTAAGTTGAAAAGCCTAGTTTTCATCTCCAATCAGAACGATTCCCTTCGTTGTAGGGATTCGTTCATATGGGCTCCACACCACTAATTGCGTTTGATCCGGATGGAATCCTTTTTGCGGTTGCCACAAAATCTCAATCAATCAAACTATTTGATATTCGATCATTCGATCTAGGCCCATTTTTGAACTTGAAAATCGAAAAAGAAGATGATGATGAGTGGACGGATATTGAGTTCAGTCCGTGTGGAAAATTCATTTTGGTATCCACAAAAAACGAAGGAGTAAAATGGATTGATTCACACACGGGAAAAGTGGAACACAATTTTCGACAACATAAAAATCCAAATGTAAGCTCTTTTATGATTTACTTCTAGTGGTAGCTCTCAAAATTCAGAATGTTCCACTCCGTGCTTCCGTATCCGATGACTCAGGTTTTGTGATGGTAGGAAGTGCGGATCGTCAAATCTACGTATACTCGACAGAAACTGGAGATGTCACTTGTAAACTTCCAACGCTATATCCAGAACCATCACATGTCGTCGCATTCAATAATCATCATCAGTTCTTAATGACCTCATTGGGAAGAGAAGTGGTTCTATGGGCACCTCATGAAGAGTATGTGAATTAGTGAAGATTGATTGAATAATATACTGGTATATCTGTGATATATTGCTACTTTTTACCTTTTCCAATAAAGTATGTAATACTTATAGACATCAAAAAGTAACGACATTTATGTTTTGAAAAAAAGATCAAAATTAGAGATCCAAGGATTCAGAATTTTGATATCAACACTGATATTTTCCGATCACAGTCATTGCTTGTTCCGGTGTCAGGAATTCGCAGATTTCCCTGATAGTTTTCTTTTGAGCAGGACTCATCAGACATATAACAAGATCGAAGCGATTCAACTCTGCGAGCATCAACAATCGTTCGGCGAGAAGGCTAATTGTTCGACCAGTTTGTAGATGATAGAGAAGTGCTTCGAAGACGTGAGAAGCAGTGATATCATCAAGAAGGTCGTCGAAAAGTCTTCGATAGCTATTGATATCGATTCGCTGAATAAAGTTAAAATGAATTCTTGAAACTTTTGGCGTTTTCTACCGTAAAATATTCTGCAAGTGGCAACGAAGAATGCGATTTGTTCAGCATACTAACAGCTGCATAAAATTCTTGATAGTCTCTTGGAGGTGCCGGAAGTTTAGTCAGGGATGGAGGTGAAACCAATTGATCCTGCATCAATGGTATGCACTGTACTTCAACTTTTTCGAATGCAATAGCAATTTTGGTGAATGGTTCCTCGGATTGCAAATACTCGTCTCTCTCAATGGATGTGAGTTCAACGACTGGTATATTCTTCTTTCCTTTCAGTTCATTTGCTAGTTTCTTCATATTTGCATCGTCTGTATATTTCATACAACTCTCCATATCCTTCAATGCCAATTCATACAATTCCATCGTTTTGAATGCTTGAGCTCTTCGATAGTATGCTTTTGCAGCTTTTGGATCTTTTTGAATTGCTGCTGTACAGTCGATTTGAGCTAAAACCGGAAGATCTGCATTCAATTCTGCTTGTGCTCGATTGCTAAAAACTATTGGATCCGCATAATTATCGAGACTTTTTGAATAACAATTGATGGCTTTATGGTATTTCTTCTGTTTGAATGCGTCATTCCCTTGCTCTTTCAGTCGTTTTGCAATTTCTTGGTCCACTGGCATCTAAAAGTTCAAACTTTTTGTTGTCAGAAAAAAATTGAATAGAAGACAACAATTGGAATGCCAGCCATAGTTTCTTTAATTTTTTCAAAGGAACGAACAGTTTAAGCTAGCATTAGTTTATTAACATTCACACCCGAGAAGAATAAGTTATTGTTTTTTCAACGTTGTTCTGTTTACAGGATTGAATTGAAATTATCACAAGATGGAAGAGGGGGCAATAAAAAAAGGGAATTGAATTAAATAAATACCTATTTTACAATTAATTTAGATGGATACTCACATATAACAAAATGAAATTAGTTAAATTTGGAAGTTTTTAATCGATCGGAAGTCTGTCCGAAGTCTAACGAAATCGTGAATTAATTGTCGATCAACATTTTCAAGTAGGGATGAATGAGCAGTTTCATTCACTTGATCTGGGAGAACAGCTAACAAATTGGTCAAAGCTTGTAGGCTTTCCCATTGGGCAAATGCGCTTTGAACTCTCCATTTGGATACAAGAGTTCTCAATTCTCCAACATCACAGAGAAGAAGAACAGCTCCAGTTGAATTATAAGTGAATTGTTTGATATGAGTAAGCATAAATATGAATAGACGATTAGCCAGATCCGTTTGCAAAGCTTCCAAATTCTCTCCATCACATCCTAATTCCATTGCTGCCACTTGATTTGTAAGGAAACGAGAAACTATCTGGCACTGTGGAGATACTCGGATATCGATTTGTTGAGATTCAGGACGGAAATCAGTTTTCTTTTGTTCACTGAACAAAAACTTCACATAACCAACGATACTATTCAACTGGCGTTCGAGTCCAAGACTCATCTTAGATTCCAATGAACGAAGTGATTGTTGCCATTTCTTTGCAACAGATGGCTCTGCGATTGTGTCTCTGAAAAGCAAAAATAATAAATTATTCTGATTCTATAGTCTCACTTGATAATCGGGAAAATTGGATCTTCAAACTGTTTGATCATCAAAAGAATCACACTTGTGCATTTGGCAACCACTGAGAAAAAGTAAGCTGGGGGTTCAGTTTTCGATTCTGCAAGCGAAATTCCAGCCAGACCAGTTTCCACAGCATAGTCCAGATGATCTCCATACAAATATTTCAGAAGAACATCCACGATATTTTCCACGTGTCTAGGTAATTCTTCTTTGTCACATAGCTGGAAAAAATATTATCAATATGGTAGGTATGATAATTTCAAGGATCTTTGAAAAATTATAGAATTTACTTACCTGAAGAGCACGATTGAACGCGTTTTTAGTCTCCTGAAGAATTGAAATAGCAACGTCTTCAGCTACAAAGGTCTCTCCTCCATATGTCTCTACATTCATCAATCGAGCAGTAACATCTCTTTTCAACTCATGTAATCCTCCACCGACTTGTTTTTTGATATGTTTTTTTGATTCGTAGAATCTTGAGAGTAAACTTGAGCATTGATCATTCAAATATTTGAGTTCTTCGGTACAATATGTGGCAATGTATCTTTGGAAAATTGAATCAGTCAGGGTTGATAAGAAGGCACTATCTGGACTGACATGAAGTTTCTCAAGTTCTTTGCACATTTTTAGTGTACTTGAGTATAAGGATGCAAGATCTCTCAGATAATGCTCATGATCATCAGTTTCTTTACACTCTCGAAGTCGTGCATTAATAGTTTCTTTCATTCTTCCAGTGAATAAATTCAGAACTAATTTTTGCATAACCGTATGTGGAGACGGGAAAATAGCCGAGATTCTCGGCTGTTGAGTACGGCACAACTGAAGGCAATCCGCTAAAATTTCAGCTCCATCTCCACGTGGATGAATCGACTGGCATAAGAACTCCACGTATCTATCAACGCACCCTGAGTATCCTTTGAATTCACTCAAAATCTTTGCAACTTCTGCCATTTTCTTTTCGTCTCTCTGTGATCGTACAAACTCTTCTATGAGTAAATCTTCGACTACTTTGTATCGTTGGGCTATTCTTGCTTGAACAGTTGCAAACTTATCCTTATTGAGTTCTTGTGAAATTGAATAAAGCTTATGAACAAGATCTGCTGATTCTAGAAGCTTATCAGGATCTGTGAATATCATAGAATTGAGTGGTTGATCCGAAAGAAATTCATCAAAATGTTGCATTAGTTGATAAGCATCATGAGCGCGAGAACGTGGTTGATCCACCGATTCCAATTGGTCACCCAGGTGAACGACCTTCGTAGAAACAGATTGCATTGTATGATCTACCTGCTTCATTTTGTCAATAGCTTCAGAGTTCTTCTCATGAAGACGTTGTAGTTTTTGAACGTAATCCTTTTTTTCATCGTTCATTTGCTTTTCCAGAGTGTCTATTTTACTCTGAAAGCCTGATGAGTTGAAGAGAAAGGTTTTAAAATTATGATTACTTGAAATTGATCACATAGCATTTGCAAACTCCCAATTTCTTCCTCAAATCGAGTCTTCAACGATACAGGATCATTGATTGTCTGAGCACTTCCAGTCATTCTCCATGCTAATTTTTCAACGAGGTCAATCGCATCAAATGGCTCTTGTTCCAGGTCCTGTACATATGTTACGTACTGCCCCCCACTCATCTGAATAGTTTTTCTCTTTTTGAATTCCAAACCAAAAACCTCAATACTGAAATATTTAATGGTCACAAAAAACCATTAACATTTTCTGCTTCCATACGCATTCTCTTATCAATCACGAAACTTTTTATACTTTTTCATAAAGCACACAATTTGTATTTTGAGCAAATAACAGGGTGAGAACATAAAATGCAGAAAAGAAGGCGACTTAGTATAGGTGTAATATGGCATCGGAAACTGGGAGGTTGACTAGTACAAAAGTGACAAGATTATGCAATATACAGAAAGTTTTAATGATATTTACAAAATAAATTCTACTTTAATCTATATTCGGTTTCGACTCTTTCTTCTTTTTGTCTTCATCGTCATCGTCGAAGAAAAGTAACGGGAACATTCCGATGAGGCATCCGACGCACAGTCCAGCTGCTCGTGCCGCATTCGTTGTGTACCTTGCCTGTACCAAAATGATAGATTGACAATATCTAAAAAATTTAAATACTACCTTTCCACTATCCAACTGTTCAGATGTCAGTACTGGATGCTTTATTCCGACTCGCTGGACAGCAACTTCAACGTAGTGGGCCAATCCAACACCTGCGATGTCAGAGATAAGGTTTCCCAGGGCAGCGGCTGCCATGGTTGATATTGCAAGAACAGCTCCGAGCTGTTGATCAATGTATTCTCCAGCTAATATCATGATCATATTGTCGAGTACGCCAAAGCCAACGAAAGGGAGAGAGTTGACGAGGAAGATTCCTTTGACTTGTTCTGGCGTCAATTCTACTGAACTTCCTTTGGCCTTTTTCGTCAAACAGTCATCTAATGCTGTTTTGAGCATCTGCTGTTCCAATGCGGTCAGACGACTCGCAATCTCCATCGCATCATCGGGTGTTTCGATGATCAGCTTGTCGAGATGTTTGAAAGCTCCCGTTGTCGACCAGCGAACATGTGTGGGAACGGTGTTATTTAGAAGCATTCGACAGCTTGCTCTACCTATCGTGGCTGATGCCAAACGAACCGGCGAGCTGATCATCATTTTTCCCGTTGCCTTTCGGCAAGCCGCAACCTGTAACATGATAAAAATTTTTCGAGCTGTTCGTTTTTCAAAAAAAATGTGAGCGAGAAGGAAAAAACATTTGGCACAATTGGGAATTGATTTTCGCTTTTCTTTTCAACGGTATGAATGGAAGAAAAACCAGAAAACCCGATTATAAACTACGTGAAAAAATTTGTTTTATAAATAAATAAAACCCACATGGAAAGTATACATAACCGGAAAAACTTATGAAAAACTGAAACAGCAAAACACAATTAATTGAAAGGACGTCCTCCTCTGCCTCGGCCTCTTCCACGACCTCTTCCTCGCCAATTCTGTCCATTGTGCTCTCGTGAAGTGTGCTGTTCGAGAACCTTAAAACGATGTAACTGATACCATTTTTACAGCTATAAGGTACAAACCTGCTCCTCGTGAGTTTTTGGTCGTTCGAAGATACCAGTGTTTTTCGGGCGATTATGTGAGTTTTGCCTACCTAAAACGACCTCTGATAGAAGTAGAATAAAGTCAGAAAATTCATACTATAGTTTTGTTGTTGTTGTTTGAATGACTCCTGTTTCACTCCATGCATATCGTCTGTTCGACCTCCACGATCCTTCGGAGCATCACCAATGGAAAGTGGATGCTGTTTGCTCTTTGTTCGATCCCTGAAAATTTCATTATTTGCACAAAATCTAATCGGATTATCAAATACCTTTTGCTCATCGCAGATGCTTTCTGAATATAAAGAAGAGAGGAACTTGCAGATAAAATATGTGCAATATCACTGTTGGTCTTAATTTTTCCGATTTCTTCCACTCTTGCAGCTAGGATTGATTGAATTTTTTCTCTGTGCATTTTCAATCGGTCATTCCACAAAAACGACTCAACGGTAACCTTCAAGCGACTGTTCAAGAGCAACAGGCGGTTATAAAAATCGCGAGAGAATGATTCACATTGCTGAAGAATTGGAAAACATTTTCAAATTTTCGAATAACTTTTCACTTACTTTCTCAACTTCCGGAAGTATTTTATCGTCTAACGTTGCTTTGAAAAGTGGATGTCTACGACTTTGTGTCACTCTACCGTCGGCCTGAAAACAAAATTAATTTTAGTTTGACTCTGTTATTTTAGATTAACCTTCTGCCGCAACGTTTCCAGAAGTTTCCACTCGTTCGCATTTCCAGTTGGCTTCTGAACATTGAGAGTTTGAAAAGCAGCATCAATAACGGGAGTAAGCTCAAGATCTCTCTTTTCAGAAACCTGAAAAAAATTTAGTTTTTGACTTTTTCGGAAAAGAATACGTTTAACATTAAAAAAACTCACAATTTCTCCGGATTCTATTTTTCGAAGTGTCACTAAACGTGCAGTTCTAACTTCAGATTCAAGATAGTTTGAGAGAAGCTCTTTTGATGATGGAGATAGAAATCTTCCTGAGATATCTCCACATGTAAGCTCTTTATGTGGACATTCTGAAAATTCAAACTATGTTCCAACTCATTAACTGATCCTTTTCTTACCTAATTCAAGCAAAAATGCACTAAGATCATAAAGAAACTCGATTAGATTCTGCTCATCAGGCTGTCTCACACATTCTTCGATGTCGTACAAATCACGAATCTCTGTACATCTATCAGTAATCCAAGTTGCTAATTCGATGGTAATACCATCCGACATTTCTGGAAAATTGAATTAGATGAGCGGCAAAATTAGAGAGCAGGAAGATGAAGAGAACGTGTTCAATAGAGTAAACAGCAAGAAATTTACACTAATCGACTTGGTGTGCAGACAGAGATGCAGAAGATTGGTGGAGGAAAAGAATGAGTGGTGACATCTTTCGAAATATAAGTTTATATTGAAGGATAGACGAAAAATCAGAAAAAGTAAAGCAATTTGTCAAAAAATCTTGTTGCAAATAATCCCCACGTGAAGTACACAAGGAGTACAATAGAGCGCAGAAGTCTCTGTTTTTTCTCGTCCGAATTCGGCTTCATTTTCCTCGAAGTGTGGCAGAATTCCAACTATATAATAATTAGTTTTCAGTGTTCAAACACACACTATATAAATTCCAACTATATAGTAGTTCAGAAATTGAAAAACATGAAATGAAAATTCAAAATGGAAAACGCCCCAATGAAACCTTCATTCATCAGAAAACAGAAACAAAGTTGGCAAGTGGAAATGAACCCTAGCGAAGTGAACTTCACAGAAGCCACGGAAAAACTTTAATTACAGATATGAGTATAAACAAGCTTATATAATAAACTATGTACATATTAACATGAACTAGTGTTTGATCATAAACTTCCACAGATCTTCCACATGATTGGCAAAACCAATTGAAAAAATGATAGCTGAGAGAGCGGGAAGAACCATTGCCGGAGTTGTTTTCGATCTAAAAGTTTTTATATATTGTCCGAAAGACAAAGACTGTAATATTACCTCCATATAGAGAAGAAAACTGTTATCACAAGAGAAGCAAAAACTGCAGCAAAAGTGATTGCAAAAAGATTTGAATCGTACATAGAACTGTACTTGAGAACGACATTCAAAAAGATTCCAGGGACCATCACATCAAGAGCAGCAAGACTTTGTTTGTTTCCTTTTGTGTCCCGAGGTACCAAAATCATTAATGGAGCTCGGTTTTCTTTGGTTACTGTGCCTACAAGGGAATAATTGAAAGATTGCAATAATGTTCAACTTACTCAAGAGATCAACGACATAAAAGAAGAAAAGATCAAAAAGAGACATTCCCACCACAAAAATGACAGCAGTCTCATAGCTGACCGCTTGAATTCTTGAACAGACAACGTAAATTGAAGCGAAAGCAAGTATATCATTTGATATCCAGTTTCCAGAGCATTCATGATAAAGTCCGAAACCGAGTGACACGAGGAGTGAAGCATACATCATAGATTCTTCGTGATAATAAAAGTAAAACGCTGAAAATGAATAAAGTTAAATACTTCTAATAGTAATTTGTTAATCTTACACATATGCTGACTGAAGGATTCGAGAAGAATAATGTGAATGCATGCAACAGAAGCCCAGATTGGCACGTGAACTGCGAATAGTTCAGCGACAATATCGAGGAGGCTGGAAAATTAAAAAAAATTATCATCTTTTTTCTCATCAGCAAATTTTCTTTATTCAGAAGATAGTTTCTTTCAAAAGAAGATAGTTTCTTTCAAAAAAAATCTGGGGCTCCAAATGAAACTGCAAATTGAAAGCGATTCAAGATTTTTCAGTCTCAAGAAAACTTGTCCCAAAGTCAAACATTAATCTAACAGATTAGAAGTAAACAACCTCAAATGAACTTTTGTTTTTAGTTTTCAGTGTTCAAACACTCACTCGAGTTGAATGTAAACTCTCGGTCCATCGTCACTTCTTGGCAACAGACTTAGTGCGCTCAATGAGTAGGAAAACAGATCAACCTGTAAAACTGACTCTTTTGCAAATTGAAAATAACACGAACACTTACATCTCCTAACTTTTTGTAAATATCACATTTCTCTGCAGTGGAACCTTCATCTCCACAGCTCCAAACTAATTGATTTTTATCTGGTGATCCGCTAAACGAAGATTTTCTGCTTGATCGTTGACTAGCAGATATCCAGTTGCTGGATGATCCACGATTTGTTGTCAGCATGTCATGTGTACTTTTAGAATTAGTTCTACTTCTGCATTCTGGAGTGACCGACATAGATTCTAAAAATTTGAAGAATCAATAATTTTTAGAATTTCTTCTTTCTTACCTGGTGGAATAATAATTTTATTTCCATCTTCTGCACTTTCAACTACAAACCTGGATGTTAACTTTCTCGGTGGTGGAGTTTCGGTTTCCCGTTCATCACTTTCCACGTGTGTCGGGGCAATATCTTCTTCTTCCTCCATTTTCTTGCGATGACTTCGGACCGTATTTTCGATATCTGCTTCCTCAATATCAGAGAGTAATCCTATAACATTTCTCATTATTTATAATTTCCTTTCAGCAAATATGTTTTACTTCGAATTCTTTGTTGCTGTTCCGCTTGTTCATCTCCTAAAGAAACTGAAGCACGACGGCTAATCTCACGTGAAACTTTTCGAGAATTGATGGAAGAGGATGCCTGAAAAGAACTAATCGATCAATCAAATCGCGTCAGATTGATGTTTCCGCCGAACTGGTTGATTTAGATAAGCAGACAGTAACAGTGGGAATCGCTTGACACATTTTCTGATTTATCATTGGCGAATAGAAAAACCTCGTGGTAAACAGAAAAAGAAAGCAACAAAAAAATTTGGACTTTGAGATTCGGTTTGTTGGTAAACACTATGTTCACTTACAAAAACGATCTTGATCGCAAAAAGATCGTTTTCCAATTTCTTACCTTTAGTTCTTTTTCAGCTTCTCTGGCAACTTCTCGGTCTCTTTCAATATCTGCGCTTCTTTTTGTTCCCAAATAGACAAAGTATAGAACAATCGAGCATACGAATGGAAGAATCAAGGCAGGGACTTTATCCATGAATATCACGGTTGTAGAATCGAGCTAAAACTGAAAAAGGTGTTAAAGCAAGAACGGAATAAACAGAAGAGCTATACCTCGAAAAAATATACGGTTGAAGCTCTACGACACGAATGATAGAGGACGATCCATGAGAGTATCAGAATACTCGTTGAGGCGGCGATTTTCGCCACATCGTCGCGCATTTCCCTCGTTTTCTCCGAATCCTGAGCATTTTTTGGTATAGTACACATTTTTGGACAGGGGTCGCGTGCTAACTGTGAGGCGAAACGAAAAACAGAAATGAAAAGAGAAATAGAGAAATCAAACGATGAGAGGGACCGTACTATATAAAGACCTGTTTTTTCTTTACCACGCGAGGCAAAAAACGTGCGTTGTCAGCGGTCGGTGGGAGGCAGGAACGAGAGAAAAAGAATGTGTGGGAAAATCAATCTTCTGCTGGCCGTTGACCAACATTTTTTAAAGAGCACCACAAACACGTGGTGCTCTGTTCTTCCGGCAGTTGTTTACACTTTCAAAGATACGCCCATCAGAGTCTCCAGTTTTGAGAGAGAAGAACGACAAGTAAGTTATTTTCTGGACCACCCTCTTCACCAGTGTTGTTAACTAGTTTTTTTTTTCCAGCAACAGTTTATCAAATTGATAGATGGTTCACAAAAAAGGATTACAGAGAAAATTAAAAACAGAAAAAGGCTTATTGACCAATATGAGATAAAACTAGGTTTAACAGGAGGGAAAATTTAAATTATTAGAGTGAACACCTTTTTTTTCAAATTCGAGATTCTTTGGAGGAATTAGAGTTGCGATTCAAGTCGCAGGCCAGCCGAATACGCTTCATCTTCATGTTTAATTGCGCGGGGAAGCAGAGCGACTGCGAGAACGGCTACGAGAGCGGGATCGACTTTTTGAGCGTGAGCGATCACGTTCCTGTGGGGTACGAGATCTGAAATCAAACCATTTCAACATAAGTTATGAATAACAAAGTTACCTCGAACGCGAGCGTTCTCTCTCACGGCTACGGTCACGGCTCCTGTCACGACTGCGGTCACGGCTGCGATCGCGACTACGATCGCGACTACGATCACGTCCACGATCGCGTGATCGCGAACGAGAGCGTCCGCGGTCTCCACGATAAGGCGATCTGGAATAGTAAAAATTAAATTGATTCAAATGACTTGATTTATCCAATCCCAGATTCGTGTAGATGGCAGGAACAAAGTAGTTTAGTTAAAACTTTCTTACTGAAATACGACGTATCAGCCGACGAATCTTGAGTAGACGAAGTTGTCTGATGATTCATGTACTACTGCGGCTGATATTTAGCTGATGAAACGCGGCTGATACACACATTCACTGGCGAAGAATTTGGGAGAAGTAAAGGGCGCGAAGTGGTGTGGAAGAGAAGAATGTGTCGTGAAGACAGAAGATGGAGAGGAGTGGAAGAGAGTGAAGTTTGGGATGGCAGATGGGGACGCGGACGAGCGGAGTCCGCTAAAATTTGAACTTTGGTCCAAGGTCATACTATTCTCCACAATATGATAACTTAATCACTAGCTTTCAAAAATGGGCGATAATTATTCAAGCAATGAACTTTATTCACTCACCTGTCGCGTCCACCTCCTCTACCGCCGTAACCACCACCGTATCCACCACGTCCGCCGCCACCGCCGCGACGTTGTCCAGTTGATAGTTCGACACGAGCGCGGACTCCGCAAATTCTCCTGAAAAAATTACTTGTATGTTAGTTACAAGATCATTTAGAAACTCACGATCCATCAAGTGCTCGAACTGCGTCCTCGGCATCGCGCACATCATCGTACTCGACAAAGGCGAATCCTGGAGGACGACGAGCTACCCAAACTTTACGAATCCTACCGAATCGATCGAAGATTTCCTCGAGCTATAAATACCAAAATTATTTTTGTCATGCTAGAAATCAATAACTCACTTCTTGTGATGTTGCATCACTTGGAAGGCCACCAACGTACACTTTGGCATCCATCCTGTAAATGCAAAGAATTCAAAATATCGATGCAGAAAAAAACGTCCAGTCTTGATCTCGAAAAAAACGAGTACTGTTACTCAAACAGAGCTCCGTTCATCGCGCGAAAAAGATTTGCTTGACCGCGTTGCGACACGCGCTGCATCAAGTACGGTAACACTTGCTTCAGCAGTGTGTTCATCGAAACGCGGGTGTTTGAAAAATTACACCTACATATGGTATTGCTCTGCTCAAAAACAAATCAATAAATTACCTAACTCCAGAATACAAACTCATGGGTACCCACTCTGCAATTAACCATAAACAGGAACTCTTTAGGCAAAAATGTTTAAAAACTTTCTCATGTATTTCGTGTTTTATTGGAAACTGTAGCACACATAAAAAAAAACAAGAAACTTCTGATTACACAAACCCGAAATAGTTTTCAAAATTCATGGGGCGAAACTCAGAAGTAATTATTTGCTTAAACACAGAAAACATAAACACGCCATAAGGCCAGCTAAACAGCACATATCACCACCGCCTCCGCCACCACCATGTCCACTACGATGGTGATGATGGCAATCATCAACTCTGGAAATCTGATTTCTTCAAAATTTCTATAAAGTAGCTATCTCACATGACAGTTTGCGGCTGCTGATAATAAACGGCATATGCTGGTTGAGCACCTTGTCCAATCGGAACACCAGGTTGTACTGTATAAACAGTTCCTGGTGGAGGAGGTGGATACGGATTGTATGCCTAAAGTTGAAAAAAAAATCTTCAGTTAAATAGAAAAACTCTTACTTGGTTATAAGGCGGTGGTGGTGCGCTCATCGTCAAATACGGGAAAGTGATAACGAGAATACTGAAAAGGAGAAACAGTGATGTGAGTTTATAAAATACTCTTTCTCCATGTTTGCTTATCGCTGATTCATTCATGAAATGACGAAAGTTTCTTTCCTTTTAATCGGTTCCAAGTAGAACGAGAAATCACATTTATTTATTAATCACATGAATGATGATGAAGATTTGGGTTAGAACGTTTCTAAACATTAAGGAAGTCCGGTTTTGAGTCAGTCCGTAAGTAGTGGTATTTTTTGTACAAGGAGTCTGACTGAAGCTGGCGATACAGTACTGCAGCCAGAACAACAATCAGAATGATGCAAAAAGAGAAAAAGTTGGAAATTTGTTGAGTTGATTCTACCATTTCCAATTCTTCTTCTAAACCCATTCCGAATTTGAGACTCCTCGTATGGTAGAGCATTGCTCCAAGAGCCCATTGCATTTCTTCTCCCGCTATTTTCAGCACACTCTGAAACGATAAGAAAGCTTTCAAAAAGTGACAAAAAAGTTACCTGGAACAAATGATTTGTTTTATCTATATTGAACCCTTCGTGGAGTACGGTAGTAACCCAAGCAGCCTTGAAGCAATTCGTCTCTAATCTGGCGAATTCTGCATTCGGAAATTCTTTTCTTTTGTATCCTTCCTTCAAAACGTATGAAAATGTGAATCAAATTTCTTTTTCAAACCTGAATATCGTTCCAGTTTTTTTGGCAATACTTTCGAACTTCATCAGTGAATTGCTTATAATGATATTCTCCTCCAGAACCGAAATTGCTAGTAGTGTACCAATATTCGGAGAATCCATACAGTTGAACATTAGATAAATTGACGGAAGGAGCTATCACATTATGTAGGAAACAAGCAGGTTTTACACATGCTGGGAGGGTTTTGTCACCAATAAGAGATGAAACTTCGGCAAGACATGTATCCCATTCTCCTGTTCCCTGAAAACAAGTTTGAGTTCGAACTAGAGTAATTGGATAGTAGAACCCACATTTACAGAGTACTCTCCAATCAATTTATTAAGCCCTTTCGGTGAGCAGGAATCCTGTAGTTTTTTGGTTTGTACCAGAGATTCCTCATACTTCTTCAGTCCTTCATTGGCTCCATATCCGAGAAAAGTTGTTGAATAAATCTTATATTTATAATCAGAATTTTGATCATTTGATCCCAAATTAATCTCATAGACGTTTCCACCACTGTAAACTTCTTCTTTTGGAATTTCGAATGCGATTTGTACACTTGCTCCTCCCATATCTATCATTCCAACTCTATGATCATTTCCTTTATCGAATCTCTCTGAAAATTAGAAGAAAAAAATTAACTTTGAGTTTTAGTGGTTTCAAAATACCGAGTATATAATTTACAGCAATCCAACTATAAATTCCTTCCCATGCACCATCGATAACACGAATATTCGAGTCTATAACTCTTAGAGAAGTGATTCTTTTCAGCCCGGTTTGTAAATTTTCTATGATTGCGTTTTTCTTTCTGTGATAATTTTAATAAATTTCAAAAAGATTATTTTTTTTCTTACTCTTCTTGAATTAATCTCATTCCTGCTGTTGCAAAAATCATGAGATCAGTTTCAGCCAATTTATCGGATGGAATATGTTCTTCAGCAAATTTGATCAGTGGGGTTAGGTATTCTAAAATTTGGAATACAATTAAGACCAATGACTTTCTTTTTACCTATAACTTGCTCTGGTGTATCTGCGAAAGTGCTCAAGCCAGGGGAAACTTTTTTTACAACTGGTTCATTTTCGTGAATCAACGTATCGATGTCTGTTAGTCCTCCGATTACAGGCTTCAGAGTATATACAAAAAGACGTGTTCCGCTAGACCCAGCATCACATATTACACCGTATTTCATGTCTGAAACAAAGAAATGAATCACTTTATCGTATTACTGTAATATTATCAGCAACTACCATTTTCCGTCTCTACTACACTCCTGGAAACTCTTTGAGATCTATCGGAGCTTCCGATGGTGAAGGGGACAACTGTGAAAATGAGAAGAATACAAGTAAATGTGAGTAGGAAGCCGTACACATTTAAAGTGCGCATCGGCCACCTGGAAACAATTTTTGAGGCAGTTTGGCAAAATCGATTGGTGGATGAAGCCGACTGGATCCTTATCGCGGACCGCCATCTCATGCCGATTGTAATAGAAAACGAACACAGAGAAATAGTGACGGATACATTTGACTCCAGAAATTTAGTTATGAAGAAACACGTGGAAGTATAATTACAAGCATCCAATTTATAGTTGTAGATCATGATAAATGAATTGTGAATGATCAGGAATCAGAAAAAGTGGCATAGTTAATGACTTAGTAAAATGTATCGATAAATGGCATCGGTTCATCGTGTTTTCCAGGTCGCCGTAGCTTGTCTCTTACACTTGGTTCTTTGAATGACTTGATATTCATCTTCGCTGAGCGTTGACGGCGCGCCTGAAGTTTTTTTTACTTGTTATTCGATTTTAATATTTTATAGTTTACCGTAGAAGAAACTTCTATATCATCAGAAATTGGTGCTGGAGCCGGCGTGGAAGGTTTTTTGAACCTCGGAGTTTGAGCTTTCCGGGGCGTTGGTTTGGATGAAACTCCAGGCGTTGCAATGGGAGCAATGAGCATTGGTGCCCGTCGAATGACGTTAGAAGTAGAAGGAGCTTCTTGTGTTGTAGGAACTTGCTCTAAAATGAGGTTAGGAATAATTTAGTTTTCAATTGATATTCTACAGAAATAACTGGATTGAATCAATAATTAATTTTCATACTTATTTGAAAACCTATTTCTCACCATGGAAACTTTGGAAGAGCTCACTCCTTCTCCCTTTTCCTAGACTGTTTTTCTTCCGTGGAGTTTCATTTTTAAGACTTGTAGCGGGGTATGAAATGGCCGTTTCGTCAAGTTCTTCAATGGGCTCTGCATTCTCTTCATTCGAATCCTCAAGTGGTATATTGCGAACTGGCGATTCATCCACTGAAAACGTTCGAATTGAATTAAAAGAACCTTTTTGTTCACTTTTATAACGAGAACTTACATCTTTCTAAATTTATTTCGAGTTTCGGTTGTCGACGAGTGACTAAGCTACTTGGCTCTGGCTCCAGTTCTTTGAACATTTGGCCTAATTCTAATCCGGTTTGCTGTATGTTCTGTACAAGCTTCTTATGTAAAACAGCAGCATGTGCAAGACGGCTTTTTACTCTTTGCTCAACAATGAGCTCAATTTTTTTTTCGAGAGTTGCATCAATCAATGCTTGATTTCTGAAAAATGGAAATAACTTTTAAAACGATTACGAGGCATACTTTTCTCGCAGGGAGACGTTTTCGTTTCTCAGCTTTTCGATGGTTTTTGTGAATTGCACAAGTTGTTGCTGAAATTCTTACGTTTCAGAGGATATTTAAAGCAATAAAAACTTACTTTTAGAAGTAGATTTTTCTTGACCAAAGAATCATTAGCAGTTTTGTAGTTTATTGAAATTTCTGAAAAACGTGGATTATTAAAAAAAAAATGGAAAATGTATACCTTCTTTAGATGCTGGTTTTTTACTTTGCACAATTCCTCCGAACACTGATTGAGCTGTTCTGGCATCCATTCTTCATCCACAGCTTACAAGTGCATTAGCGAGAAGAAAGGGAAATGATTCGAACGAGCGCCGTTTTATCCACAAATGCGGACTGTGCACCGAACCGCACGACGACAACCCTGGAAGTCGTGAGCACTTGTTCAGAGCATTTTCAGAAGTTTTAGTATTCCATGCAAAAGAAAGAAATAATGCTCGGAATGTAAGTTTTGAACGGTTATCGATTTTCTTTGAGCGAAAAAAGAGTAAAGAAACTGGAAATCAGAATCGTAAACAATATTGAAAACACATCATAGTGGTTAAAAGCAAAATATGAAATGAAATGAAGTATTTTTTTAGATATTTATAATTTTATTCCCTTCATGCTGAAAATACAAGAATTTTAATCGAAAACTCTTAACGTACACTGATCACCGAAACTGCCTTGACGGTGTTTACGGTCAATTTCGGCGGGAACCTGCACAATTTAAAATTAACTGAACCGAAAAAAGCTATCTTCTTTTCAGATTCAGAAGAAAGTTGTATGTTTTTCTTCTAAAATGTATACTCGATCGATTAAAAACAACACTCTTGAAAATTTTATTAACACAGTAACCTACAGTAACCTTTAAAGGAGCACAGTAGAATGAATATAGGTCCTGAGACGATTTAATAAATCGAAGCGCCAAAAAATGAATTCAGTTTTGTTTTAGGTCCCAATAAGTGAGGTCCCAATAAGTCATTTGCAACTGGTTCGAGACTGGGTTTTTTTTTCATGTTAAAAATTCTACAATGCGCGCATTTTAACATAAGTACGGCAATCCAAACTCACGTTCGACACAGCTGCGCTTTTTTTGACCGGATTTTTCAAACTTTCCATTGAAAAAAAAAATAATTCTGCAGGGTATGTCGCAGTTCATCAAGACATACGGCCGAATTCGCCCGTCAGGAAGAGGAAAGGAAGCCACCGCTCTGCTGGCAACAGAAAAATGTGTCACCCTGGAAACTGAAAACGGGCAAAAATCGTATGAACTTCACGGCATCTTCAACAGTGAAGCTACACAAGAAGAAGTTTTTGCTTGCGTTGCGAAAAAAATTGTCGAAGACAGCGCTGAAGGATTCAATGGCACTATTTTTGCATACGGTCAAACTGGGTAGGTGTGCCTTCCATAGTTCTATCTTGAAGATTCACTTTCCAGATCAGGGAAAACGCACACAATGCTTGGACCTGCAAATTCTTGGTCTGATCCCGTTCGAAAAGGACTTATTCCCCGATCCATTGAGAACCTGTTTCAACTGCTTGACAAGAAAACTCAAGAATGTCAGAAGTTCACATTCGAAGTAATTGCTGAATTTGTTGAGTTGTACAACGAGGAAATCTACGATTTACTTAATGCAAAAAACAAAGTTCAACTCAGAGATTCTGGAAAAGACATTCAACTCATCGGAGCGAAATCTGAGATAGTTGACAATTCACTCGATTTGATGCACGTTGTTGAAAGAGGATGGCAGTCGAGAAGCACAGGTTCGACCGCAATGAACAACGAGTCCTCCAGATCACACGCTCTTCTTATTATCAAAATCAAAACTTATGAAATGACTGGAGGTCTGAGGAAGGAACGCTTCTCCACACTAAATCTTGTGGACCTTGCTGGATCAGAGCGACAGTCACATACGAAATCAGGTGGAGATCAATTAAAAGAAGCAGCGAATATCAATGCCTCACTGACAGTATTGGGACGATGTATTCGAATCCTCTCGAAACCAACTGGAAACGCAACATATGTTCCTTATCGAGACTCTCATCTGACTCATATCTTGAAAAACTCCCTCGGAGGAAATTCGAAGACGGCAGTCATTGTCAACATGCATCCTGATCGTGAGTTTCTTCCCGAAAGCTCTTCGACATTGATGTTTGCCCAATCGTGCACTATGATCAAGAACGCAGTCACGCGTAACGAAGTGATGACAGGCGATCAGGAGAATAGCTACAAAAAGGCTATTCAAGAACTACGAAAAGAAGTTGACGAAACACGTGCAAAAGCGAGGGAAGAGTTTGCCAAAAAACTTGACGAGGCCGAAGATATTAGAAGACGTATCACTGTCGAAAACGATTCATTGAAAGTAGAGAATAGTGAGCTTCGTGCAAAATACAATTGTGCTTTAGTCAAATACAACACTGGAGCTGGAACTAATGAAATCGTATCCGAATTCAAGAAATTCCTGTCTGAGAATTTAAATTCTCTTGTGAACTTTGACCTCAAAGAACTCGCATCAAAAAATCATACGGTATGCTTTCAGATCGAAGCAAATTTATTCAAAACCAGTTTTCAGTTGAAACTGGAAAGTGATGCGAACGAAAAGCGTTGTCACGAATTACAGCAAGAGCTCAACGATCTTCGAAGTAAATACCAAGAAAACCTCAACACTACGCTTCAAATGCAAACTCCAAACGCAAAGGAGCGACGAAGTAGCACTCGGCCAAAACGGCGAGAGACTCAATATAAACCATCACCCGCTAGGATGGCAGAATTAGCTGGCGATAACGACACTGATCTGCAGCTCCAAGAAGCTCTTATTCGCGCTGAACAATCGCAGTGTGAAGTGAATGCGATACGAACCAAGCTTGAAGAAGCAATGGAGAAAGAATCGAAGATGCAGTTCCAGCATGAGAAGTCCATAGGTTCTCTCCAAAAGAAGTTCGTTCGAATGAATGTATTGTTTTTAAACGCAAGTTTTTAGAGTCGACGATTATGCCGCAGAGATTGAAGAGCTCAACAAGGAAAATCTTATTTTGGAAGGGAAAGTCAAAAATGGCTCTAGTCAACTTGATACTCTTCTAAATACGTTGAATGTCTCTCAGAGGGAAAATGCTGAACTTGAGAAACAGAAAAATGAAGTAATTGAAAAGTCCGAAAAAGAGTTGGAGGGTACGGTAGAGAGATGTTAAGGCAGGCTCCAAGATCATTTTTCCAGAAGTGCACAAACATTACATGTCACAGATGGAAGCTCTTCAGAAGGAGAACACAGAATTGCAGAGAACGAGCAGCTCAAGGTTACAAGAAACTCAAAAAGACATGAACGAGAAGGAGGCGATCAACTCCAGCCTTAACAATGAAATTGTGTCTCTCACCGCCAGAACTGCTTCGTTACAGCTAGATATCAAGGAGAAATCAGAATCGCTTGCCACTCTTCAGAAAGTAATTCAAGAAAAATCACAAGCGGTAGATGGTCTCCGAAAAGAGCTGAACTTCAAATCGGAAAAAATCGCTCGTCTCGAACAAGAAGTCAAATTGAAATCACAAACGAATAGCAACGTTGAGGAAGATCTTGCCACAAAAACAAGTCTCATCACTTCTTTAGAAGAAAAAATTCGAGAAAAATGTGATACGATTGCGAAGCTTCGAGACGAGAAAAGTGAAGGAGAGTCAAAGATTGCTTCTCTCAAACGTCAATGTGAAACTTCCCTGAGAGAAGAAGCTCATCATAAGGTGATGAATATTTTCTAGAAAATTTTCCATTCATGTTTCTATATTTTCAGAAGAGATATGAGGACCTCCAGAAGAAGATGCAAGCTGATTTCGACGGGTATCAGCGTGATATCAAGACTCTCAAGGAAAAGAAGGACAAGGAACTGCAAATGATTCAAGAGTCTTTGGATATAACGAGAGAAACCTTGAAGAAACAGGAAGACGCATTGAGAACTCAGAAAACTGACGCTGCACGAAAGTTCGACGCAGATATCGCGGCAATGAAAAAGTAAGAAACTCGTAAAAAACTTAGTTGAAGAAGATTTTTTTTTAGGTCTTTTGAAGAAAATCGAGTCAAAGAGTTGAAACAACAAGAGGAAAAAATCAAACGAGAAAGTATGAATCAGATGGAAGCATCACTCCTCGTGAAAGATAACAAAATTAGCGAGCTTGAGCATATGAATGAGTACTTAGCAAAGGTTCACGAAGAAGATACTGAAATTATTGCTAACAAACTTGGGAGTAAGCAGCAAAAGGTATGAAATGAGAATCAATTTTTTTTTGATTGAAGAATAAATTTTGAAAAATTCCAGGTTTCCTATTACGAGAAGATTCGACGAGAGAAAGTAGAAGCTGAAACTATCGTTGCTCAACAACGAGTTGAGATCGCCCGTTTATCAAAGGGAAACCGGGAAAGCAACAGACCTGTTCTTCGGAGCCGGAATCCCCCTCAATGATTCGACCATTTCCAGGTCGTCACTCGACTAATTCTTTGTACAATATAATACACATATTGCTTATCAAATTTTTAATTTTAACAGTTAGGCCTAGTTAGGCAAATAAAATGTATTGGCTTGAATTCGGTTCTTAATGAATACGCATATCACACTGTTACGAATAAATAGTTAGGAATTTCATTTCATGACAAGGGTTGAGACCTTATCATCTGCTCGCTTCAGACGTATCGTTACCTATTATCGATCATTCCCACGAAGCGGAAACCATAAGAATTTTCAGATGAAACCATCAACAAGCAAAAAAGCAGTTAACAAGAAAGCAGAAGCTAGAAAAGCAGATAAGTCAGCTGAAGCAATCAAAAGATTTGAGGATGGAGACTTCAGTAAATGGGGCACAACAGATATGGCAGACAGGAGGAAATTCTATGATAAAGTCGTCAATCGTCACCTTGAAGAAAACCACGCAAGTGTGCAGACGCCAAAAACACCACCAAAGAAAAGAAAGACATAATAATTATTATTTCTTATCACTACTCGAAACTCATCAAAAACTAATAAATTATTAATTTGATTAGAAAGAGATTTTATTGTTTTTTTTTCTATTTCAGAAAGAATCAGGAAGAGAGAAAAATTATTGAAATCATTTAGAAATAAAAGATTTAGAAGTCGTCTTTCTTTTTTGAGTTCCTTGAAGCAACTTCATTTTGAATTCTATTCAATTTCCGATTAACAATTGAGATTTTTTCATCAACTTCTCGAAGAGATGCTGTCATCTTGATTACGGTGTTCTTATCGTTTTTATTCCGAATTATTCCATCTTTCAGTTTTTTCTGTTTTGCAATCATTTGTCTCAACTCGGATTCCAAATCGATATTTTTGGATGCAAGAGTTTTTGATGAGTATCCAGCCATTTCTTCTGTTTCTTTTCTCAAATCGGCAAATGTTCTTTCACTTTTTTTCTGAAACACTGAAATAAGAATCACCGAAACGTGGGATGCAAAACCTCTAATTTTCTGTTTATAAACGCGAAAATATCCTTTTCAGAGTCATCGTTTGTGTTCAATTTTTTCAATTTTTTAGGTGTTCGTTTCTCTTTTCCGTCGACAACTTTTCGTTTTCTGGTCATTACTTCGTCGAGAGATGCATCTGAAACATCGAATTTTGCTGTTTTTATGATTGGAAGCAAACTAACTTTTTGCACAAATCCTCGCTTGAATCGCATGAACAATTCCGTCACTCCGTTTTCCCAGCCCTTCTCCAACCTTGTAACCCATTTTCATCATTAATTTCATTCCAACTCCTTCTCCTCCATTCCATTTCCCAATATCCCCAACCGATACTCTTCCGAGTGTTTCTTGCTTCAATTCATTCCATGAATCATCTTTCTTTTCCTCTTTTTCGATTTCTCCCAATGGGACTAAATCTTTTCGTTTTGCAGACACTTCATTTCCACTTTTGAGCAGTTTCACGGCAACCTGTTGTCCATCAATTGCACTGATTCTGCCCATTTCCCATAGTTCAGATGGTCCTTTTACTAGTACTAAACCTTGTTCAACAATTAACGAATAATCTGGCTCTTGATAGTCTTCGATTCTTTCTAGTTCAACAGAATATCCATGACTGAATCTGCAGTTTTCATTGAATCGACAATTGGATCCAAGAAAGTGTGTACATGGTTTCATTGCAGGACATGTTGGATGAGAGAAAAGAACACGGACACGTGTTGATGATTCGATATCCATGATAATAGCTGTGTGAAGGGGAAGAGAACGGTCCGAATCGTAGGGAGCAAGACATCGGGATCCGAGCAGGTTATCTGGAATCCTTTTTGATATTATTTATGTAATCACAGTATATTTTACCTGTGGAGTTGTCATCCTCACCATCATCTTCATCTATTTCATCGTCTTTTTTCACTTCTTCACTTGTTCCTTCACCTGAATTCTTTTCTTCTTCCTCCTCTTCCATTAATGACAACAGCTCTTCTAAATCATTTTTAGTTTGAATCAATTCTTCTCTCCTCGATTCATCTTTCTCTTGATCAATCAATACATTCAATTGTCTTATTTGTAGTTTCAGATTCTCGAGTTCCGTCATCTGAAGTCTATTTCAAACGGTTCGTAACAGTCGCTGCTAAATATTTTTTTTTCGATTCTACAATTCGGTGTGCTGGAATTTTTTTTTGAAAGTAACGTTTTTTTATTAAGTACACAGCTAACGATAGCACTAACAGAAAAATGTCTACAGAAGTACGTGCGTATTTTCGAGAGCTCACAACCTTGTACATCATCATGGGGTTGAATGGGAATAGAATCATAATGGAAAAAAAAAACGGAAAAGAAGACTGGGAAAGTATAGAAATGGAGATACAAGTTAAAGCATATAAACAAGATTGGGAAGGAGGAAAAGAAGGAAAAAAGGAATGACTAGAAACAGGAGCAATTCCATTGAGATTCGCGAAATGCAGATGAACTTTTGGTGTTAAAATCAAAAATTACAATAGCCCATTCTTAGAGAGTTCAGATTGAAGAAGATTGAAAATATTCAATTGGTCTTGTGGCTCAAGAGTCATGATTTGTTTGAGAAGTTTCGAAGCGTCGGGTACTCGAATGAAACTGTGAATATAAACCATTACGAAAGTTCCCATGAGAAGTTGACAGTCAAATCGATCCATTAATCCTCCATGTCCAGGAATTACATCTCCGAAATCCTGAAATTTAAAATCGGTATATTTTCACTTCAAAATAACAAACCTTAATCTTGAAAGCTCTTTTAAATCCACTGGCAAAGAATCCACCGAACGGTCCCAAAATTGAAGCAAAAAGACTTAGTGCAATGCTATGAAAAACGAATGGGAAAAGTTGAATAACTGGTTCTTTTCGAAGAATTTTGAAGAAGAAAGAGAATGGACGTGGAACCGGATAATCTTGGAGTTGGAAAGCAAGCGGAATAGTGCAGTTGGAGCTATCAATTTGATAGTGTTCAACTGGACAGACGAAAAATGGACGATTGTAGAGAGCAAGGGAGAGAAGAATTCCGAAGATAACAGTGGAGAAAGCTCCTCCGATGAATCCTTCCCATGTCTTTTTTGGTGACAACTTGATTAATGGCGTCTTTCCAAAGAAGAATCCAAACATATAAGACATGACATCACAGCAAATGATCATGGCAACTGGAGCCAAGAACCAGATAAGTCCTTGGAAAATGTTTTGAATAATGAAGAACGATTGACTGACGATGAGGAGAAGTGTCAAGTGTGTCCAGGCAAACTGAAGTTTTAAGTATTAGGTTTTCAATTTTAGATAAAACTTACTAGAGAGAATTGTCTCATGTAGTATCCTTTACGAAGAGAAAGCACAAATGAAACGAATCCGATGCAGTATAGAGCAAATGAGACGAGTCGATGATAGGCGACAAGGAAGTGCAAGAAGTTCTTAAAAATTTTAATAAATAAATAAAAATCTTTTCCAAAACTTACATCTTTCTTCAGAACGATTCCCCAGTAGTCAATAAGACTTTCACCGAAAAAGAAGTAGTTGCTGGTTAGCAAAAAGTACCAAGAAAGTGCACGGAACCATGGAAAATCGTAAAGACGATAAACAGCAAGCCCAATGGAAATGATTTCTTGGAAGCATTTGAATTGAATCAGGAACACCTTAAAATTAGATTTTTAGTTTTCGATTAACGACACCTTTTCAGCTACAGAATGTTTGATAAGACAATTGGACCGCCCATAAGTTTCAAAGCAAACATAGACAAAGGTTCCTATTAGTCATTTCTGCATTATCTCAAAACCACAGTAATAGATAAAAGTTCGAAATTTCGTAATTCATAATTTGTTGTTCGCTAGAACAGTTTGCTCTCTAACACTCACCAAAAACATAAGCCATGTGGCACCTCGATTGACTATGAAGGTAAAGGTGGAAATCATGATGACGGTGAAAAGCCCTCGAACTACCCAGTTCCTCCATCTCGGTGGTAACGCTTCCAGCATCGAATCAGCAAATTCCCCAAGGCTCCCTTTATCTTGTGGAATTGCTTTTGTTAGCCGTTCCATTCTGAAATCAGAAATACTAGTTTTTTGTTTCCTTATTCATCAGTTTCATAAATCGCTATTCCACAATTCAACCACACAATATCACAACATATTCTTGACTTACTCATTTTCCTTGCTTTTTGGTCCCGCATCACTATAATAAACGTCAGTTTAGAACTAGGTTTCATAATCGATTGTCATCGAAACTTTATGTTCTGTTTCGTGTTCTTTGTACACAATGACATACCTATCTTCATCCTGCAGAACAGCATCCATATCACTTTCATCGCTGGTAGGTCGAACATCATCCCGTTCTGGAGCTTTTAGACTTTCCGGTGAATCTGGAACCCGCCGTTGTCGAACTTCGGCATTATCTGCCGACGGTTGGTCAGACATCTGTAGAAATATATTATCTAAAGGATGCATGGAAGACCAAGCGAGAACAGGGAAGAGTCCGAAAGTGCAAGCAGGAATTTCCAAAAAACAACTCAACAAATACTTTTTCAGTGGTAAAAGTAGGAGTAGGCCAAAAAGAGAGGCAAAGTAAAAGAAGGATGGGCCCCGTGCAAGTAACACGAGGGTAAACAAGACCAGTGGAATTTTTAGAGACGTAGAATATGCGTAGTATAAAAGAGTGGCGTCCGATGGGAGGCGCAGGCATGCAGACGGAGCGACGACAGCCTGATTTGATCGTGCGCACTACGACAAAACGCTCCAGCATGAGATGACACTGCTGTTTTTATTTTTGTTTATAATCAACTGGTTGGAAATTTCAGAAGTGTCAACAAATGACTGTTCGCCGAAATGCTTCATTGAGCGTCTCAGACAACAATAACTATGCGGATTTTGAAATTTTCAAAAAAAGAAAAAAAAAAGAAAAAATTCATGCGCCTTTGAAAGCTATACGGTATCCGAAATCTTGGTGCCGAGATACGATATCAGTTTACAAACTCGTCATTTCGTGAACAAAAGTTGTTGAATTCCTCAAAACAAACAAAAAAATTTTGAAAATGTTCGCAGTGAAACTACTCAGTAAAGTATGACTCAAGTCAGTTTCAAGTCAACTTGTGTTGAAATGCCTAGACAGTTCGAAGTGTTAGTTTTTTGTAGGCGATAAGACCTCGTGCCAACAAACAATCGGGTATAAACACATAAAAGCAGTCAAATGTTTAAAATGACCTCGTCGTTTTAAAATGCGTTTTTGAGTAGGAGGATGCAACAGAAACATACACAGCTGTTTTCAAAGCTCAGAGATTTCAAATTCATTTCTGGGATGAAAAAAAGAGATCACAAACTTGTCGTCGGCGACCAAAAAGTGATGTCGTCTCGTGAGTATATGCTGCGCATATATATTTACACAATCACTTGCAAACTGAGAGATAGACTAGAGAAGAAGCCAATCGGAAGAAGATCAATGTGAGAGCCAAGCGAAAAAAACGGGAGGCTGGTTGCCAATGGGAATGGGTCACGCAAAGACCCGAAGCTTTCCTACGGGCGTGGGCTGGCTAAAAGTGGAAGAAATTGCCAGAGAGCAATGAAGGAGACTAATGAAAAAATTGAAGAAGGAAAAGTGGAAAAGAAGGGGAAATGCAGAAGAGATGCTTGGCTGCTCACCGACAATTACGATGGATAGATTGTGACTTGCCTCTTTTTGCTACAAAAAATGGTGAAGGAAAAAGAATCTCAAGAATACGAAAGAACAAAAAAAATCGAGGAAAACATCTAGAATGAGTTTTTTTAGAATAGTGAAAAGGGAAGGATGATAATTGAGGTTTTCATTTCAGACTATAAGGAGAAGGCTGTCAAAAAGTCTTCATGAGGATTCTTGAAAAATTTGCAGTGGAATTTATGAAGCTAACATAAATTCATTCTCAGTTGAAATTCCCTGTTTGATGTTCTTATAGGGTCAGAAGCTGGAGAGAAAGTAGAAGAAAAACAAAATTTGATGGCTCCAAAAAGCAAAATGAAAACGGATTCAATCCATTTTAGGTTTTCGAACGTTCTCTGGAAAAATTAGCTGATACCCCTCTGAGCAAACAGCTAATCTTGAAAATTTTTTCTCATTTCTAGGATTTTCATTATGTGATAAAAGTCTTTTTGAAACGTTTTTGAGCTTTTCAAGGGATCTGCATCGACATAAAATATCAGATTATGCCATCTTTTTCAGATTAACAAATAAACGATTTCAACTGTCAAACCAAGTCACATAAATAAATGAGAAGACAATTCGAAACCTAATTTCAAAATAAATTGGAAACACCTGTTACCTGTTCGAACGACAACCAATTCTTCTTCTTCTTTTCTGGGCGCCATTCTCCCTTCTTTTTTTCTCCTAACGAGTGCCCATTCCCTCGTTTCTCTTTCTCCTTATCTCACCTTCATCATCTGTTCCAGAATCGATTCGGAGCAGCTATGGCTCTCTTGTCTCTGCGCCTCACTACTAGCTTCAGCTCCCTTCGTTCTCTAATCCTTCATACACTATTTCTCATTTCGTCTGTCAATAGTTCGTATCCCCTCCTTCTCTTCCATTTTCCCTTGTCTAATGTCCATTTCGTTCTGCTTTCCCGAAGAGAGAGAGACCCTTTCTCTCTCGTTTTCTTGTGCCTCACTTTACTCAAACATCTCTTTTTTACAACTCTATCTATTCTCTTGGTGTTTCCTGTTTCAGGCTTATATTATTATTTTTTTATTTTCAGATTATGCCAAAAGTAGCAGACAGGCATCATGAAAGAGAACGAGAAAAGAAGAGAAGGAGGAGAAGAGATGACAGCTATGATGATTACGAAGATGAAGGAGGAATATCAGGTAGGGAGGAAATGGAAGAGAGATAGGAAAACAAAGGGAAGAAATAACGAGAAATAGATTAAAAAGGGGATCTTCGTGGGCTTGTTTTCAAAACCCTAGTAAAAGATTAGGAAGGTCTGAAATAAGTATCCTGAAGTATTTAATGATTGAAAAGTACTTGATGATATAGGTTTTTGGTTAAGATACTTTTTCAAAGTGGCCGCAACCACTGTTGATTAGCTGATTAATTTTTTTTATAAAATCAACTGAAAGACATGTAGGTCCATAACACATTTTATAGAAATTGTTATTGTTGAGATCTAGGCATTTCTGAAGAAATTTCATATCTCCTTCAATTAATCTTTTCTATTTCAGGATGGAAACTTGGTCTAGTAGTAGGAGTGATTGTTGTCTGCTTCGCCATGCTCTACCCAACTCTTTTCCATCCAATGCTCATGGGTTTTTTGGGGCGTTCGTCTCAACCAGCACCCTCAATAAACCAACAACGTCCTCCAATTCATCCGGCAATGGGTGGTGGTGGAGGACAACGTCATCCCGGTGGACATCCATCACGTCCAGATGTACATCCAGCAATGAGAATGGCTCAGGCACAAGCAGCCGGTGAATCAGGTGGATCGAAGGGAATGTTTACATGGATGTTACCGATTTACACGATTGGAGTGGTACTTTTCCTTTTGTATACACTTTTCAAATCGAAAGGAAAAAAATCGAAAAGGAAGAGAAGAAATAACTATTTTGATTCTGAAGAGGATGAAGATGATGATGAATCTGAAGCAGAAACAAAATATGGAGGGAAATTTGGAAAGAAGAAATTGAGAGGATTACAAGAAAGATTGAGACAAACTGAAGATGCAATGTCGAAGATTCTGGAACAATTGGAAACGGTTCAAGCGAGTGCCAAGCCAATGGATTTGAATGCAGCTGATAAGGTTGGGACTTATCCCTTGGGCATAGAAAGAAATGATAGAAATGCATTCCGAAGTTTTATCCTGCAGTTTCGTTAATTCAAGAATTGGTATTGATTATTTTCGATTACAATTTCCAAATTGGAAAGTCATAAAATGCTTTCCACCAAATTTTTTAAAGCTATAAAAACTCCGAAATTCAACGGAATGGCAACGGTTTTATATTTCACTTGGGCTAAAGTGGTTTTCATCTGGAGTAGTTTGAACTTTTGCTTCCTAGTCTATTCTTCAAACAAGCACTTAAGCAAAAATCTCATTTTCATTTTCCAGCTCATCGAACAATTCGAAGATGGTACTGCTGAAAAAGAATCTGTTGGACTTACTGAAACAAATGAACAATATATAAAAGACTTAGAAGTTGCTCTGAAAGAATTCCAGTCTCTTTCGAAAGCATATGATAAAGAGAAAATGAAGAAACTGAAACGAAGTGGATCTTCAAGTGAAGAAGAAGAAGAAGAGGAGGAAGAAGAAGAAGATGCAGTAGAAGAATCTGAATTGTCAGAAATTGAAGAAGAAGAAGAAGAAGAAGAACAGAAACCAGTGAAAAAAGTTGTGGAGAAGAAAAAGCCAAGTAAGAAAATTCGTCAAAAGAGCACATCGGAAGAGGAAGAGGACGGAAAAGAAGAAGCAAGAAAAGCAGAAGAAGATGCTGAGGAAGAAGAAGGAATTGATATTGATTCTGAGATACGAGCACAAGCAGAACGTGATAAAAAAGATAAAAATGTGCGGAGGAGAAGACCGAAGAAGACTTAAAATTTGGCGTTTCGGACTCTTCATTTTTAATTTTCAATCCCGTTTTTCTTATTATTCATATTTCAAAAAGCCACGTCACACCATTCGAATCTACCTGATTTTCTTTAATTGTGCCCTTTTCTTCTACTTTCCGTATGCCTAAATCTCACCACTTCAGCGTGTACTTTTAAAATTTAAAATGTTAAAAAATCGCCTTTCTCATTTTTTATTAAATGCCTCGTCTACATTTGTGTGTCAACTCATTCACAAGATTGCCTTTTTTCCCGAAATGTACGCCTAAAAACCTGAAAGATTTCGCTTATTTATGCAATAAATATATGTTTTTTTTAAGACCATTTGTACTTTGAAAGATTTGGTTGGTGAAAGATTTATTCCAAAAATACAAAAACATTTTGTGAATCGTCAGGGAAGAAGCTAGGGGGAAGAATGAGAAGAACCCGGGTTAGAATAACTGATTACATGGCAATGAGGTAGACACAGACAAGAACAAAGAGAGAAGAAACGAATGAAGTGGCAGAAGAAACTGGAGTCTCAGAAGATGTTGATGGCTCTTCAGATGTTGTTGGAACTTCAGTGGTAGATGGGGTCTCTTCTACAGCACTGACAACAGTTGCAGCTTCAATTGGCTTCTCCTCGGCTTCTGGTTCCTTGGAAAGTACTGCTGTCTCTTCAGTGGATTCTTCGATCTTTGGCTCTTCAGAGCTCATTGGAGCAGCAGATGATGAAGATTCTTCTGGAACAGCATCAGCGACTGGAGCCTCTCCAGAAGCTTCCATGTGATGTTCGTGATGATGATGTTCTTCTCCGGATCCTTCCTCTTCAAATTGGGCTGGTGTATCGTCTCCTGGGCTCATTTCTGCGGTGGTTCCATCTGAAAGAAAGCATATTGAAGAGATTGATTGGAAAAGGAAACGGTGACCAACAACACATTTGAGTTTTCATACTTTGCTCTTCAAACCCTTCTGTCACTAGCTACAGTAATCCTTTGTTAACTTTTTTCCAAATGGCTACAAGCTAGAATGCTACTGTATTCATGTGAAACTCACCAATCGCTTCTTCTCCTTGTGGCTCTGGTGCTCTTTTGAGTCGAAGACTTGGGGTGGCAAGTGCTGAAACAGCCAAAAGAGCAAGAATAATCAAGGATCTGTTCATTCTGAAAACAATGATTTTGAAGAGGAAACGAAGAGGAAGTGAAAAGTTAGAAAAGTTGAAAGGTTGAAAAGAAAAGTGAAGGGGGAAGATAAATAAAATGAATGAAGTGTGAAAAGAAATGAGTTATGAGGTAAAAAAGAAGAAGCCACATGTGCAGGAAACTTTTTCTTCGTCAAAACCCCAAAAAAACAGAGACACATACATACACTCTTTCATATTTTTGATATCTTGTCACCCTCGAAATGTCGCGCACTGTACAGTGACTGACTGTGCCTCTTGTCAACATATATCACTGATAAAAAAGGAGAAAAAGGGACCGCCCCACCCAACATGTAAAGGCCAACCAACACAAAAAATTACAATTAGCATATTGTTGTTAACACTGAATTTGACGGGGGGCTTGTGTTGCAAATCGAAACGACCAGTTAATTGGAAACAGAGGGCGCACAAAGAACAATAGGAAGAACGAAAACGGAAGTTAAGAGAGATAATTCTGGTTTTATGATCTCAAAATGGTAAACCTTGAACCGAAGAGATAACCTCAGAACAGGTACAGAGATTGGCAAGGAAGTTTGAAGGTTTGAACATTTTCTTGACCAGAACTGAGTATTTCGTTCCAAGAGATTGAATCAAGATTTTGAAAAAGAATGTCCAAATTGACGAATTCGTACTTCTTCTCCTAATATAAAAAACATTTTCGGGTGCGAAACCTGTTAGTTCCTAATGAGTAATAGTAGTTTTTAAATTGGGGAGTAGTTGAAAATCAACATTTGTAATAACTGAAAATTTGGATGTCTCGTAAAACCGAAAGAAAGTTCCCGATTAGGAGGTCACCAATACCTGTACCCAAGATCTACAGTATCCGATCAGCTGACTTCCCGAAACATCTAATTAAGGTTAAGTCCAGATACCATTACATAGTTGTCACAAAGATATCGCTTTTTGGACTTTTAGGTATCAAGGAATATAAAGAGATATTCTTATAAAGCTTCATAGGTTTAGAATAATTTCTGTTTGAGAAATCTGAAAATCAGGAGTTTTGTTTTCAAGTACACCTCTTTTATAAGAAGTTTTTGAGGCATGAATTCATCAAACAGTTAGAAAAAAAGAAATCTAGAAGTCATAAATTTGTTAGAATGTCTAAAAAAGAGAATGAATGGTCAGTGGAACTGAAACTGTATTCATTTGGAGGTCCTTTTAAATGTTGCCACCCTCACTTGTTGTTCTAGGAATTCTCGTTCCTTATGCCCTTCCTTCGATTTCAGCATAAACACAAAATTGGTACTAAAACAGGTCTCTTTTCTCGATCCTCTCTCTCCTTTTTTCTTTTCGTTAAACTATTCAACCCCTTCGTTTTTTACACTTGTTATCGACGATTGACACGTTATGAAAACGATGCGATCAAAACGAGGGAAAAGCTGAAAAAAAGTGAAGAATAGAGAGACAAAAGGTTGATGAAAAAGGACAGAAGAGTGAACAAATGAGAAGGTTTTTTGAATGAAGACGTGTCTACAGATGATCAATTGAATAAAAAGGGAGTATCTTCTTCGGAATCTTATTAATCGGAAATGACAATTTTGAAGTTTGAACTCTGAAAATAGTGTGCAGAATGAAGAGATTTAGAGATTGTCGATAAGAAGAGAGTTAAAGTGCAAATGGAACACGATTATCTTTTAGTAGAACTTCAAATTTGTGGATGAGTTCAGAAGAAACAATGAAGTAGAGATCAATTTCAAAGAATAAGTCAAAGAGGATTACGGTAGTTCATTTCGCACGCGCATTACCCATCAGGTTCTGTGCAAACAGTTTCGCATAGTTCGCAATTTTTCGGAAATTCAACCGGCTCACCGGAAAGAACAGCTGAAGGGAATGAGCATGGGAGAACAGGTAGCCAGTGAACCATCTCAGGAGGAATTCTGATTGTCACTGAATTCTGGATTCTGACATCATATGAATCAGAATACTAATGAAGTCCCATTACTTTTATCCAATAAACACTTTTTGGCAATTGTGGAAAGGTTTAAAAAAAGATGGGATTACGGTAGCTCTGATCAAACTGCTGCGAGCCGTTGAAGAACTAGTTCCTAAACCTGTTTATAAATTCTTGATTCAAGCCACACAGCTTACAGTTTTTGAGTGACAATACGACGCCTTACAGTAATAATTGGCAAAATATGAATCCGTTTTCTGTAGAAACAACTGAAAATTGACAAAGCTTGTACCTTTCTTACTGAATTACTTTCCGTAGATAACTCCAAAAGAGTTTTGAATTTTACTGCATATAAGATATTCAAAAAAGGAAGGAACGACTACTCTCGTCGGAAAAAAAAGAATAGAAAATTGAATGGTTTGGTCTGGACCCGGAACTTAACCTTACACCTCCTCCATCTTCATCTCTACTGTATAAGTAACAAGAATAAAAAAGGAGGATATGGTAAAGGAATGAACCGGTTCCCGATCAAGGTTGTTGATGCTCTGAATGTTTGCGAGATGCCGCCCAAGAAGGCAGAAAAGTTTTCAAAGTATGGGAGGAAGAATAAGATGAAGATGAAGATGAAACATGACAAGGTAATATGTAGAAGAGATATTTGTATGTACAAGAAAAACTACGATAATGGTCAATGGTTCGTATAGGAAGAAGGTGTGAATTGATATGTTACGGGAATGGAAATGAAGGAGAAAGTTCGGAAGCTTTGGCAAATGGAATGTAGTGGGGATATGATGGGTAACGAGATTGAAGAATGAGATAATCCGAGGATTACTGTAGAAGACTCTGCCAGTCTCTGTATAGATGATAAGGCGTGATATTAGTTACAGTTCCTCAGTATTCGAACTAGGTATGAAAGAATACTTGAACTCCCGCTTTGCATGTTATGTGTCTCTGAACAGAGAGTGTCACATTTCAGAGGAACGGACCAGTACGTCAATCTTGAATACAGCAAGCCAAAACTAAGACTTCAAAAATGATCTCCGAATTCCCTGAACTGGTAAGCGAGTTCCAAGTAATTCTGTAATAAAGGAGCATCCAAAACAGAACTCATCAGAACTCATTTGGGTTACGGTAGCAAGATGGGAACAATGCTTAGAAAATAAAAATAAAAAAGATTGGTCACCGATCGCTAGCTAATCAAATTAAGATTCGTTTCAAGAATCAAGCAGAACAAAAAAGATAACTGGACAGAGGGCGTCTCCTTCCCGGAATGAACACAACTCACCTGATTCTTTCCTTCTCTTTTTTCGCCGCGCACGTGTGTTTTCCTGAAATCCTATACTCATTTTGATTGTTCACTCACTATAAACAATGGTAAAGGGGGAATAATAAAAAACAGAGTTCGAGAAAGTTGGCATATTGCCATTGAAGCGATTACAGCAGAAGTTGAGGGCGGTCGCCCCCGCTCCAGATACGATCTTTTGGCAGTCATTCGGGTAGAAGAATACTTCGGCATCTGAAGAATAAGGAGAAGGAAGTTTTTTTAGAAAAGGAAAGAAAAGAAAAAAGAAGAAAACAATTCGATGCCTAAACTGGGGTGTGACAGGAATACACATCGTTTATTCAAATGAAGAGTCTTTGGCACTTTATTCCAAAAAATAGACTTTTAGTAGGATATATCACAGAAAATGGAAGAGAAACTGACAAATACAATCTAAAAATACAAAAAAGAATCAGTTGACGTTGGCGAGATTAGTGATGAGGGTCTCGTAGATTTGAACACCTAAATTCAGAATCTTTTAGAGAAACCTATGATATCAAAATGTGTACCTCTCAAGAGTGTCTTTTCATTCAAAAACTCGTTGTGATCGTGCAAAAGTGACGGAGTGTTGATGATGGGAGAGAAACCGATTGCACGGATTCCTTGCTGAATATGGTACAGTCTTGAAAATTTGCCTTTGAAGAACTAGTCTTACCGCTCTGACGAATCGTGAATCTGTAGCTCCGATAAAAATCTCTTTTTTATATTTGCAACCTCTGAAACCATAAAACTAACGTTTCATTCAAAATTTCAGGCGCTCACTCTTTTTGAAGTGCATCATCAATAGCAGCCCAAAATGGATCTTCTCTTGTATTCGGTGAAATCAGTTTGAAATTAGAGAACTGAAAAATCAAAATTCTGAATTCTGAATCCAAAACAACTTACCATTTGACGACACCGTGCTAACCCAGAATAATTACAGAAATTAACAAAAGGTCTCGAACAAAATAGGAAAATGTGCATTTTCAACTTCCCCAACACTACCATCTCAACTACCCGGAGGACTGTAGCAAACTTACTGTTTTGAAATCGACTGTCGACTTGTCCGCTGGATTAGTTGACTGAAAAAGACACTGGACAAGAAGCAATTGGATGGATTAACGGTTGAGGAAACAAAGTGAATAACGGGTGAGTGATGTGAGTGCGGGGAGGATGAGTATATTACCTGCATGAACTCGTACGTGACTCCTTCGCCAGCTTCTTTTGCCCATTTGTCGACACGAGCACGGACGACATCCAAGTCTTGGAGGGGAGTTACACGGATATCAATATCTGTATTTTACAAACTAAGAGAATCAGAAAACTGCTGTTACTCACATGCTTCAAATTTCTCTGGAACCACATTGACCTGAACGCCACCATTGATAATTGTCACATTTGACGTTGTCACATCTCCGACGGTCAATTCTGGATTGCCAGCTAGCAATGCCTTTTGTTCGTTACGGAATTCGTCTACACTAGCAATCAGTTTGTGCTGAAATAATCAATAAATGAAACTATGTTATAATTCTCAAATGGCAGTTACCAATTTTTCCACAGCAGTTTCTTCGATGAATTTGGATCCGTGTCCTGGATTTCCGGGCAATGTGACCTTCACCCACCATGGAATTCTTTCAGCATAGAAGATTTTGTACACATCGTCTTCGGTTGCAATTCCTTCATCAAGTGCGAAATCAATGTTCAGTTTTTTGAACTCTTCAGTTACTGCGAATCCTTTCATTCCATTGATATGACCAATTTCCTCATCTGGTCCCCACACGATGTGAATTGTGCGTGTCCACTGTTTGATTCCCTTCGCGAACAAATTTCTAAGAGCCTCCATATACATCACCCCGACACATTTCATATCTTGTGCTCCACGAGCAAAGATATTTCCTTCCTCATCTTTGAAGGCAGAATATGGGTCATGAGTCCAGAACTCGCGGAAGGTTGGGACAACATCAGTGTGAGAGTAGAGCATGATGGATGGAAGTTCTGGACGTGTTCCTTCAATTGTCATGATAACAAAAAAAGTTCCAGGAGCAGTTTCCACAGATCTTCGTGGGATTCCCAATTCATCAGCATATTTGAAGAGAAAATCACGACAGGCAACTGAACAAAGATCACTTTTTGAAGGTCGCTGATGTAATACTGATCAATCTTACCGTAATCTGGTTTTGGTTGCTCCGTATTAACACGCAAATATTCACGGAACCGAGTCACACCAATATCCGCACTCATGGTTCTAAAAAAGGTTCACTTTTTCTTGAAAACTAGGAATTTAAAGAAAAAAAGAGGAAGTAAAACTGATAATAGGCAGCAACTGCGACCGGCCAACAACAGCCGCAAAATTTTTATTGTGAAAAAAGTGATACTTGATGGGGGAATTTGAAAACGGTTAGAAAAAGTAGAGACGGAGACAAGAGATACGCCTGTTATCATAAGTGTTGTTGTCCGATTCGGGGGCAGAGAAACAGCGATTTAATTTTGAACTGATTTAATGATTGAAGACGTCTAGAACGACCGAATTTATATACACTCAAGCCGACTAGCTGTTAGACACGCCTCTTTCGAGAATCAGTTTTACAGACTTAACAACTCTGATCTGAGTTTCATGTCATGCCAAAATGATACAAAGACACAAACAGTTTCAATTCATCAATTGTTACTTCAAAAACTGCTTTGAAATGAGAATTTCAGAACAAGTGCTGGAAAAAAGAAACATTCCTAAGAGCATTTAAAAAATTTATTTGTTCAAATTTGACCGTAGTTCAAGGAGCATCACGATTAACTTTCTTGGGTTTCGAAGTGAATATTACAAAAGCATAGCTTACTTAAAGGCGCATGAGTTTATCTGTTACCGGAAATTTACTGACTAATCGAAACTTCCGATTTTAAACTACAAACATGCGTTTTTATCAATTCCCTGCGTATTTATATTGCTGTTAGGTTGTGTTAGTGTGTTAGTTGACAACTTGATTACTTTTTCCAATCTAATACTTCAACGGAAACGTGTTTTTAATCAAGAAAATTACTTTCTTGTTTCGTAAAATTGCTTTTTTTCAATCAAGAAGGATTTTTTATACTTCTCGCCGCCCGTCATATTTGCTTTCACCCTTTTCGCCAGCATTCTGCGAATTTCCCAGCCAAGCGGAAATGTTGTAATGTCGCTCTGTCGTACACACTCCATTTTCAACAGAATCTCGTGTCGTTTATCAACTGGCATTTCATACAAGGATTTCATAATAGCTCAACATTTTCAGTATATTATGACAGAACTCGAGTTCTCTGCTGATAATGTCACGCCGGTCGTCCCAATTACCGCAATGTGCATTATTGCCGATAAGAATAAAGCACCTCGAGGATTTGTACCTGTAAGTGAAGCTTTTTCCACCAATTTGATAAAATCCATTACTGTTTAGATAACAAAGTGTCAAGATGATCAATCAGAAGCCGATCTTTGGAGAGACGGGTTTTTCACTATCAGTCGACAGGTTCGGTATATATGTACAAGTACCGAAATACCCGATTCTAATATCAGAGTAAGTTTTCTGAATATAAGTAGCAATTAAAAACCAATAATTTTCAGACCCCAGTACAAGTAATAACTAATCTTATAATTGTTCGTGAATCTGACCCCATTCCACATGGATATGTGGCTATTGACTACACCGCCGATAGCAGTAAGTGGTGATAAACTTTAATGGATGAGAAAGTAATTAATTCAGGAGAAAAGTCATTACGAAAGAAGTACGTGTGCATTCGGACAGAGCCTCGCGATCGGGTAGTTGATGCAATCGGAGAAATCATTATTCTGGGAAAAACGAAAAAAGTACCGAGGGATTATACTTCTGCAGGGTAATTTACACATCGTTTCAATAAATAAAGTAATTTTATTGAATTCAGAGACATCGATTCACTGCTTATTTGCTACAAAGTAATTCCAATCCCGCAAACTTATGGAATTCAAACGAGTAATAGTACATCAAATTTGGAAACTCAACAAACGTCAGGCGGACTCTATCCAGGTCTTCCAAATCTTTCGAACTCAACACCAGCCAATCTTGATGTTACTGGAGCTTCTGGCACATCTGCATTCACAATGAAAGTAAGTGAATCAATAGGGAGTAAAACTAAACCAACATTTTTATTTTGCAATTGAAATCTTTCACAGTGTGCTACTAGTTTTTTTCAAAATACATCTTCCACAACAATTTTTCTTTTCAGAATGTTGGAGCACCCCGAGTCAAAGCAATTGACGGAATTGACTTCAAAGTGAATCCAATGTTTGTGAAAACAGATTCAAACGACGGCTCTTCAAAACTACCCGATCTCTCACAATTCAACCATTTGGAACAAAATCGCATAGATGACAAATACAACTACAGTTTTGCCACCGAACACGCCGTTCTTTCATGATTCTTCCTCCGCTGGTCAGGAGTATGCTTCTCTGCCTTTAATCATTTCTCTCAATATTTGTATGTACTTTCTCGGCTGCTTAATGTGTAAAAATGTGTACTTATTTATTAGAATTCTTCTAAACCAATATGATTCAGATTTTTGAAATTCAAAATAGCGAAATAAGGTTTGATTAGAATGGAAACACACAGAAAATGAGTGGAAATATCACATATACGTAAAAGAACCCGAGAAAGAGAAAAAAGAAGACAGATGCAAATAAGAAAGACGGATCTACAATTCGGACTTTTGAAGAATTGAATATCTCTTATCTGATGGTTTAAGCTCCTTGAAAACGGATGGTGGTGGAGTTGTATCGATTGGACGAGCTGATGGAGCCTGAGCCTCATGGTCATCAGTGATTCCACGTGCAGCTTTAGCCTTTGCAAGTTCAATCATTCGTTGATCGAGATTCTCGTGGAATTCTTTGTGAAGTTTTCCAGAGTGAAGATCCATAACGAACTGAAAATTAGAAACATTTTTTGTGATCAGAAAACAATTTCTAGAAACAGGAAACAGAAATTCTATCAAAAATCATCCGTTCATCAATTTACTCAAAAAGTTAAGTTGATATAAATCGAAATGACAGATTCTCCTTGTTGAGTGTTCTCAAAAGAAGAGTTCAGATGTTCAAACTATTTCAAAATGAAATTTAAAATGAATAGACTTACTTCTCTAAGTTTACCAGGAACATTCATTTGTGTCATATCTGGGAATAAATACATATGTTGGAATGAATCAATGGCAAGAACTGGAAGATCTTCTTTGGTTTTTCCCAAATGTTTCAATGGATGAGCGAATTTGTGTCCATCGGCAAGAAGTGGATTAATTGCAGATCTCTGATCATAAAGTTCCCTAGCAACAGCTTCTCCGAACACTTTATCAGTTGATTTGTTATCTGGATCACGGAAATAAATGAGGAATGGCATTCCTTCTTCTGTCAATTCTTCTACATTTTCGAATGTCACTTCACGAACCAATGGAATACATTTGTCAGTGACCCATTGTTTAACAAAGTCATAGTCGTTGAAATTTCCAGTGAATTTCGCTTCTTCGTTGGTATCTGGATCAAAGAAAGAGAGCTTGTTCTCAGTGGTTTGTGTTCCGAAATGATCAGTTGGTACCCAGAAGGAACAGTCTTCACGGAGAATTGAGGCCACTTTCTGAAAAATATTCAGATATTGAAAATGAGAACAAACAGTGTTGAGAGTTATAAAGAGTTGTTTTTCAGCTTTCGTTCCCAACACGCAGATCATGTGATGAGTAGTTGATATAGGAATAAAACTTCTTTTTGTTTTTGAGACCATAGCATTTGAAAAAGTGATCTTATTGAAGGTGCTTTTTCCAGAGGATACGGTTTTCTAGAGATGAATTTCTTTGAAAGTCAGTCTTACATATTCGTATTGATTTCGTGACTTCTCAATTTTGAAATCGGGTCTAGATCTTTTTCTACAATTTCTCGACACAACCATTTTAAAACTCACTTTAAGATTAGCGAACTCTGGTCCATCCTTTTTCAACCAAGCGACAACGTTTCTCTTCGATTTATCCATTTCCTGACTCAATTGATCTTGAGATGAGAATTCGTTTATTGCAGTCGATAATTGATATTTAACAAAGTTGGTCAATGCTTCCACAGACCTTGTTGATCTAAAAATTTCTTTTTTTATATTTTTCAATTCTCCATTCCATTCTTCTCACCTATATTCTTTAGTAATGAGTTCTCCATTAACGAAAACCTTCATCGTTGGATACTTATTCACAAAGTACTTGTCTCCAATGTCAGCTTGTCGTTGACTGTCAACAATTGCCCAGATTGCAGAAGCATGTGGATTTTCTTGATGGAAGACACGGGCGGATTCTTCGAAAATTGGCTTCAGACGACGTGAGAATGGACACCAGTCAGCGCAGAAGGCAACGAAAACTACCTGTGAAGTCTATTCTTCGATTTGTTTGGAAAAAAAATACTCGGAATGGGTCTTTTTTTTTCGGGAAAACCCATTTTTCAGAGAGTAACTTTGCTGTATGGATTTTGAAAATTATAATGACAGATTTCAAGGATCTTCCAAACAAATTTTTTGATTCTTTTTTTTATTTCTCACAAACAATTTTTATTTTAGAACCTTTTTTGGAAACCCTGCCAAACAAAACTTACAGTTGCACTTCCCAATACATGATCATGATTAGCAGCTGACAATTCGACAGCTTCTTTATATTCTTGTCCAGCAACCAGTGCCAAAAGACATGCGGCTAAAATGGAAAGCACGCTTGCCAGGTTCATTATCTGAAAAATCAAATTTTGAAAAAAAGAAAATCTGTCAATGGAAGGAAAAGAGAAGAAGCACAGATTGTAGGAGTAAAGGGAAAAAGAAAACCATTTGTTGACAAAAGTAGCCGAGAAGAAAGAAAAAAGGATTTGTTGTTTGCGTTCAATTCGCGATGGTTTCTTTTTCTAAAACATTTCAATCGATTTATAATTGGGTCCATTTCATCCCGAAACATGAAAAGATGAGACGAAGAGGAAGAAGAAAGAAGAAGCTGTTTGTATTGAAGACGAGAGAGAAGATGAACGCAGTAGAAGCGGCGAAGAGAATGACCCAAATTGAGGAGATATGGCGACAAAAAAGTTGAAAACACCCCGAGACTTTCGCTAACACACATCTTTTATCAGTTCCCTCGAGAGAAAGACAAAAGAGAAGGTGATGATTTGATTCTCTGA
>GL380021.1:106504-125195 GCA_000143925.2 Caenorhabditis brenneri
CTCAACAATCTGACTTATAGGACCATAACTCGGCCGCCCGTTATTATCACGGCTCCAAACGACGTGAACTCTTCATTTGGACCCCTAGTAACATTTTGGCAGCTCAGACTTCGAAAAATAATTGCGCTGAGGAAAATAATTTTTTCGTCACTCTGAAAAATGTCAGTCAACTGGAAATTGTTGCTGACCTAGATGAATTGATGCTCTAAAAATCTATTGGTTCTTGTTATATACGTATCATTACTACCCCTGTCAATCCTCAGATCAATCGGATCCGGTTCAGTCAAGTTAGAAACAAGAAACCAGAGGTACACTCACCATTTTCCGCTACTGTACATCTATTAAGGGTAATGCATTTCATAATGATTTTTAATAGACCCATGTCCTACATTTAGAAACCATTACAAGACTCTAATCTCTCTCTTCTTCATCATAATCTTCTCTTCTATTCATCATGCTCAAAAGGTGAATCCTTCCTCCCGAAATAATAACCCCAAAATGCACCTGTCCCAACCTTTCCATCTCTCAAATATTCTATTCTCTCTCATCCTATTTTCCATCTATTGTTAATTAACCTTCGTTTCCGTCAAAAGGGTGGCACATGCCATATTCCATCCCCCGTTGCCTAGAGAGACCGCCCCTCCGTTTCCTTGGAAACTCCTTCTTCTTCTTTCCGATCTCCCCTATTTTCACTTTACTATACCCCTTTCTTCCCGTTAGGTTCCCCACTTCAGTCTACCTTTTATTCCTCTGTCTTTTTTATTCCATATTTTCTAGGAAGTGAGTTTGAACCAAGGTTGCAACGTGTTCAGTCAGCCGAATTAATCAGAGGGGCGGGGCTTAATGACGTGGGTTTAGGGATTTTGGGAGCAAAACAGAGCTGGATGAGACTGGTCTTTTGAATCACGGAGAGCGAAAAAAAAACATAAAAATAGGGAAAAAAAGAGAAAAAACACATAAAACAGAACACGAAATTGGTGTATTCATGTTGTCAGGCGACCAGTTCAAACGTAGAAACGGGAATGAAAAAGAGAGGATGCTCTTATGAGATTTTAAGGATTGACAGATGAAATGAGACATTTCGAAATTCTAGGAACTTATTGAATTAGGCAATTCTTTGCAAGTGTGAAGGAAATTTGAAAATCCTTCAAAATGTCAAACACTCTCTGAAAATCAATCATCCAGAGAAAAAAATTGTGAAATTTGTATAAGATAAAGTACAGAACATCTCGGTAAATAATCATAAATGTCAAAAAAAAAAACAAATGAAAAATAGAAAAGATTATTCTAATATAACGGCATCTCTTTGTTTGGCGAAATTTGGAATGAGATGAAAACGTCCCATTTCTTGTACTTTCTTGAAAAGAGATAATGAAATAAATCTGAGGATTAGAAATGTTAGACGTAACTGAAAATTTGGGTTTCAGGTCGTACCATTCAATCCTAGGTAATGAAAATATTCCGAAGAATAAAAAATCCGAAAAATAGATTTATCAAAATCCTCTTGAGCTTTTCGTCTCCTAAAAATGACATACTTTTCTTCCCATTTTCTTCAATTTTTCGCCTTCTGTCGGGTCCTTTTTCTTCTCTTTTTTCTTCCCTTTCTACTCATTAATTTAGCGTCGTGCGCATCTTCAGAGGACCCCTTTCCGCATCTTCCCTTCTTGCTTCTCCTTCTTCGACATTTTGTCACCTTTTATAGCTTTTTCTTCCGAACATTTTCGAAGAAAACAATATAATCAATCAATCAATAACAGTTCTTTTTCGTTTCTCTCTCTCTTCCACAAAAAGTATCCACTATTTCCTTATCAGTGACGTGGAAAGCAGCACAAACACAACAGAGAGACCTCTCTCTCTCTCTTTTCTATCACATGCACAACGACACTTTCCCTTCTTTTTTTAGTCTCTCTTCTCTATTCGCCTCAAACACATTAGAATATGAATCGACCGATAAAAAGAGAGAGAGGGAGAGGGCTCCGCCCCCTTTCCTCGCTTTTCGCTTTTGCCGCGTTGGCGGCCCTCCCGAACTGTACACGTCGATTAAACGATTATTGTGCTGTTGGATGCGATGGAGGAGAAGAAGAGGTCGAAACTATTTATTTTTCGTTTTCTTTTTTCTGGTATTCCCTTGATTCAGATCATCGAAGGCACCACTCGGAAAAACTGAGTTTATTTGAGTACTTAGACGGCCATTAGAGCAACGATCTAGCACCATATAAATTCAGTATTTTCGTGGATGAGAGCCTATTTTTTTCAATTTCTTTTTCTTTCTAGAACTTTTCAGTGATGAGGATGAGAGTGTGGCCTAGAATGGAGCAATAGACAATTCCACGTGATTCCACGTGGCATGAGAGAAATTGTGATACTTCTGGAGCAGGTCTTGATCGGAAGAGACATCTAGGAAATGATAGAACTTCTCGAGACAATGAAGTTTTGGATTTTCACTGACCTTTCTGAAATTCCACCTCTCAAAGCAAATCCTATCAAATGAGATATGGAAAATTGACACGTGGTACTGATGATGCTTAGTTGGTTATTGAAAGTACGGTAGTGGAATTTCTGAAAACTTTCCAAAGGAGTCTTCGAGGATTCATCAAACAACAACATCAAAACACCTGCAAACAATACTCGACGTGGCGTACACATGACTTTCCCACGTGTTCCTTCTCTTTGCAGAGCGGTTTTTCATGTTCAAGCCTCTTTTGGAATGCATAATCTACTTTCCAAATCTTCTTCATCCTATTTCAAAATGCACTTGATGACGTGGCAAACGATCTACTTTTGCGGATGAGATGGATGAGACGACGTTTAGTTTTGTGGGCGTCATTCTGGAAAATTGAAGTTTCGGAATAGAGGGAATTAATGGAAATGATTTTCAGATCGAACTGTTTAGATGAAAATGATATCGACATTTAGACCATAGAGGCAAGTATAACTACGTAAGAAGAAGTTCTTTAAAAATGGGAATTTGAAAGATGATGGAATCGTCTTTTCAGAGGCTTGGTACTTAAAATTCGTCGATTCAGATGTAGAGAAGGAACTGCTCAAAAATGCTTAAAATATAGAGGTCAATCGTTCATGTTTTGGTTTTGAGGTCAAGCTTCTAAATACTTTTCTCTTTTTTTTTTCAAATTTCGAGGTCTGAATTTTGGATTCCGTTCCTTCAAAATGTAGCAAGAGTATTTCTTCTTCTTTTTCTTTCTTTTTTCGTCTTTTTTCCACCACTAATTAGTTTAGTTTTTCCGGGAGAAAAGAAAAAAGAAAGACACTTTTTCTTCTCACTTCTTTCTCTTTTTTCGCTTCTTCCGAATATTGAATAAGTTGAAAAAAGTGTAGTTCTTGTCTAAAAGTTGATTTTTCCTTTTTTCCTCCCTCTGATTACACTCTTTAGGAGGAAAAGGGAAAGACGGGATCTCTTTTCTTCAAGAAAAAAGAATTCGTATCACGTGTGGATGCTCCATTTCAGAGGAAAAACGGAGCAGGAAATGAAGGTTTTTGGAATAGAAGAGCATGCAAAAAGAGGGCAGGAATCGAAGGAAATGAAGTCGGAGATGGAGGATATATTCATGATTTTGAGATGTTGGTATGCATAAATTCAGTGGAAATGAGAAAAAAAAATCAATCAAGAAGTAGGAAATTGAAATCTGTAATGATTTATTATTGTAGCAGTTTTCCATCAAAACAAAAGACGTTTTAGACAACTAAAAACGAAATAAAAAACCTCTATAGTTTGCAGGGAAAATGATGATTTCATTCGAGATCTGTTGTCAATAACTTGGCAAGCCTCTGTTTCATCCTTCTTTTTAATTTCGAATTATTACAATCTCCATACTTATCCATATCCGAGCTGGACCAAAATGAGACTTTTCACAGGCCCGGCCCGGTGGGGTCAGGGGAAGGGAAATTGTTTTCAAGCCGGGCCTGGTTTGGACAAGCATGATAATCTCAAGTTTTTCGAAAATGGTAATTTAAAAAACCCTTTTGTACACTTAAAAATTGAATTTATGAGTTGATAACTCATCAAAACTTCAAATCACTGTGAAGTTATAAAGGGTTACCGTAAGTAAGAGGTTCAAAGTTTTATGTTACATCTCTTGAAATCCCGTTCTTTCGATAATTCCCCGAAGCTCAGCGTCATCAAAAGTTCTAAGCTTTGAAGCATATGTGTATTTTGGATCACAAAACTCCTACGCACATCAATGTTTTCGTATTGATAATTAGACATGTATGAAAGGTTTCAGTCAGAAGAACTTTTCGAAAAAACCTAAAATCACGAGATCAGCAGTTTTCTAGAAAGAGATGAGTAACCGAAAATGGAGAAAGAGCTGCAAAACACGAGTCCTAAACCTATAATTTCAGATATGTCATATGAATGGAAACCATCCATTCTCAGATTGTCTTCTGTATTCCAACAATCCTTCTTCCATTAGATTTTGCCAATTTGGAACAACTACTTCTGCACAAACCCTTCGAAATCTTCAGAACTTCTGCAGGAACCTCTTCAATTTCCGGATTTCCTCCAATCCCTTTCTGAACTTTTTTCATCCCAACTGAACCCCTTATGTCATTTCCCATTCCCCCTGAGGACTTTTCCGTCTTCGTTTCTTTTTTAGTTTCAGCGGATAGAGTTGCACAACCGACCCCCTTCTAAAAAAGAGCAAAAAAATGTTTGTGTTCTTCTTTTTCTCATGAGCAAGTGCACTTTTGTCTGGGCGTCCAAAAGAAATCGACTAATGGATGTGCTTGGCCGCCCTCACTTCTTCAGCTCTTTTTTTAGTGGGCGTGTCCTATCCGTTTGAGCTTCTTCATCTTCTTCTTTTCTTATACTTTTTCTTCTCTTCTTCTTTTTGTTCGTTTCGGGTCCATCTTTCGATAATCCCCGCCTGCTGACAAACTGATAACGAATTGTTGATGGAATTGGAGGAGGAGGGTAAAAAAGAAGAGAAAAAGAGAAGAAGGAGAAGCACCGAAAAAAAAAGTTCCGAGAGAAAGATAAAGCGGCCAGTTAATAGCAGGGTCATCCAATAATATTTATTGCAACAGCTTCTCAAAAACCGATGACATTTTTATTGCATAAATGTTTCAGCAAGCTGGGAGAGGGAATGAAAAAGAGAACATGAAGAGTGAAACGTCACGTGGAAATGACCCGAATGTCATGAGTTAAAAGTTTTTCGAGCGGAAGATGGAGACGAAAGAGGAACATGTAATCTTATTTGTTAGGTGTCAATGTAGACTGAAACTTCCGTGTAAAAAGAGAGAGAAGAAAATGACTGGAAAATGTATTTTCAGGGATTTTTATAATCCGATAAAGGAATCTCACTGGAAAAAGGAAGAAGGAAGCTAAACAGAGGACGGATAATCTGAAAAGACTTAAATTTAGAGAACTATGCTGCTGGATTTGAATCCAGTTTCCGATTTTTTTTTGGTGAGCAAAGTGGAAGTGGAAGTTCTTAGGCGAACTCTTAATTCAGATCTGGACTATTCAATGTTTTATTTCAACATCTCATAATTTTTATTGAAATTTCGAAAACATGTTTTTTTCAACAAATTTTTTGTTTTTCAGACTCAACGAGAGATTTCACCATTGTACTGTTTTTCACAATCTCTTTTTTTACGACTCGGCTCCCACTGTTCGAAAAACATACGAAATTTCAAAGAATCTCACGAGAATAAAATTCCAATTTTCACAGTTTTTATTTCTTTATTTTCCCACCATCATATCAATTTCTCGGTTCTTTTATTTTTCCAAATGGCCATTCATCTTTTATTCGGGGGGTTGATAAGCAACCGAGAAACATGACCATTCTCGCAAGGCGAGGTTATCATTAAAAAAGGGGGCGTCACATGACTGATTTATTGTTTTTTATGCGAAAAAAACGGAGGCGGAGTTACTCTCTCGGAAAGGAAATTTGAAGAAGGAATGAATCATTCGAAGAAGTTTCAAGTATTTGAAAATAATCATCACGGTCTAGAAGAATTGATCTGGAAAAGGGCAATGAATTCAGAACGATTCAGTGAAACTAGAATGTTCCTAATATTGAAAGTGAAGATGAGGAAAGTAAGCTCCAGCGATAATAGAGAATTCTTCAATAGAGCGCGTTTGAAAAAAATTTGAGGCGAGTTTTTTCAAAATCTCTTGTCATCTCTTGGTGTATACAGTTTTTTTCAGCTAGAAAACCTCTGAGTTAGCATCATTTCATCACCAAAGGAATCGAACAGTTTCCCCTATCTCATCAAGCAAAAAACCATTTCCTCACTTGACCACCGTGATATTTCCTACCTCCCTTTCAAATAATATACACTTGAATAAACAAACCCCTAGTACCTCTTCCTCTAATACCTACCTGATCCTAAAATCCTTGACTTATTCAAAAACTTCCGAAAATCCCAAGAAATCTACGTATCATTCTTGATCTTTTCAAAGTGCTTCATAATCTCCGAAAGAAGTATTATCTTCTGAAACAAGGTCTGTCTGAAAAACCACGTACACCTCAGCGTTCCACTCACAATTTGGACACTTATTCACAAAAATCATGAATAGGTTCTCTGAAATACACCTAATCAGTTGTTATCAGTTCTGAGCTTCTGAATGAATTCCACACTTCTTCACATTGATGAAAACTCATAGGAAAGAATCGAAGAGTTGAGAACAATAGACTCTCTCTCTCGTACTAGTTCTCGGAAGCTCCGCCCATTTGTTTGTTCAATGAATAGATATATCAAGAAGCATAACCTAATAAATGTTTCATGCGACCCAATTTCCTTTTTCCTTCGGGGTTTCCGTTAATATTCTCTTGCATTTTTCCCAAAATATTTCATGAGTGCTCATTCAAATATCTAGTTTAACATACTTCATGGTTCACGAAATGAGAGCATCTTCTTTTGAAAAAAAAAAGAAGTTTTTTAAGAGTATCTCCATATTCATCCATCTCCAACATTCGAGTCTCGACTTCTTCCTGAGCCGGAGGAGGAGGCCCCTTTGGATGTCTTTTTTTGCGCCGCCTGCTACTGCTGCGTCGTCTTGGCTGGTGGGCACGGCACACCCTCCCCGCCCTCTCCCTCCTCCTCCTATACCACTCGACGTTCAAGAAACAACGGGGCAAACATAGAGGACGGAGAGTGTGAGATAGTGTATTATTTGAGGAGAGTTTAACGACATAGAACGCGACGGAGATGTGGGCGGGGCTTATGTGTAGACTCCGCCCATCGGTGGTTTGGAGAGAATTGATCGAGGCCGAGACGGAGGGCACGCTGTTGGGAGAGAACACACAGAGAGACACACACATACCCGGCCCGTTTCCATGTTTTGGGCTATTTTCAGAAAATGCCCGGAGTCCGTATCTGAACATTCAAAAAGGGGCGTGGCTTCGAACTTGTAACAGATTTGTTTGTTTTCGGCCGAATTTTTTCGATTTTTTGAAGTTTCGAACTAGTTTCCATCTGATCACGAGCTCTAATTCATGGTTACAGTATACTAATATGAGCCTATGAGCTCAAGAATGTTTTTCTACTCGAATTCATCCAATATGAGCTATTTACATTGTGTTTTTCTCTGTCTCCAATGTTCTTCATTCAAGATATCCTTGTTAGACTCCGAGAAGCTCCTCCGAGGAAAATAGGAATTACTCATGAAGGGAGCGAATATTTTTTCCGGATATTCCAAATATAATTTTTGTAGTTTCTTGTTTGCTAGTTTTGGTTTTCACCGAATCTGATTAGGATCTATGTTTTTGAAAATAGGAATACCTTTACTCGGTTGGTTGTCATAGAATTTGTATCTCCTTTTTAGTTTAATTTTTGGTCTTAAATTCCAGAATGTTGTCTGACTTCTTCTGACATATTACTGATACTGAAAATAACTGAAAAATGAAAAATTCTAGTTACCGTACTTCTAATAACTGAATTTACGGAAAAAATAGGAAATTCAGTAGTCCGATTTCAAATATTTCAAAGAAAATCCGAGAATTAATCGTGAGAAACATGTTTTGCTATTTTTTCGGGCGGTCTAGGAAACTACCCAGGTGGCCGTCCTTTCCCACGCTTTGTTATCTAAGTCTCTCCGATCCGTACACTCTCTCACACCCAATTGCTTTTCAGTGGCGCGAAAGGGAAAACATTTGAAACTGAATTTTTTTTTAGAAAAAGGATAAATGGCAAAATCACTCCTCGAATATTATGTTAACATGCTAAAAGATTGCAAGGGACAGGTGAGCTTTCATAGAAAAAAACACAAAAAGAAAAAAAATAATTTTCAGAAACCTGCAAATTTCGAAGACACATCACGAGGAGTTCTTCTGGCTCTCATTAAGGAGCGACCTACAATATGGAATTGTAGTGCGAAGTTGAATAAAGACGATGTTCTCGCATCCATTTATCAATGCTCGGCAGTGTTATCAAATATGGCCCCATGTTTTAATAGTGAGTTATTCCTTTTTGTTTATATTTTGATAGATATAGGAGGGACACTCTTATAAACATATTTTTGTTATTTCAATGATGTATGATGTGTAGGTTCCGGTACGTTAGGTTGGGAAACTATTACGATCTCAAACTTTCTAAATTTTTTTTGAAGCCAAACCCGATGCGTCATCTTTTTGTCATCTTACTGTGATATAGGACACATTTTTTGTAAAACAAATACGAATTCGCTTCCAATCAGAATATGTGCCATTTAGAATGTTTTTTTAAATATAGTTTTTTCTCGCAACTTCATCATCTCCAAAATCAAAGAATTTGACTTTCTTTTGTTCAATAAAATATCAACCGAAAATTCGAGATAATCCGAAAAGATTGACATTTTAGCTGTTGCCAAAAAGATTAAGATTGTCTATGACTTATTAGAATTTGACACTTGAATCAGCTAAAAAGAAACTAATCTCAATCATTTCAGTATGGGCGGTAATCGAGAAATGGTGCTGGATCGTTGAAATTTATGTGAGATGCTCGATGATTCAACCAGCACACGAATGGAGATATAATAACGCATTAGATTTTTTGAAGCCATTTGCCAATGCAAATTATCCGTATTTAGGGTGAGTTGTTTTTTCTTTTTCTCTAAAATCCAAAAATTTTGGAATACAATTTCTTAATATTGCAGTTGTATTTCAAAAAAGCGACGGAATGAGCTGACAAAATTGTTTGGTGATCCAGAGATAACGAGAGTGGAGGAATTAACGGATGAAATAGAATTTACGAATGGATTATTCCGAGAGGAATTACATTATCTCTCTGGCGATGAAAGTTTGATTCAATTTGATAATGACAATATTGCATTAGCAAGAACTGTTGGACAAGTTATGCATCAAAAGAGAAGAGGCAGACCCTCGAAAGCTGATAAGGTTTGTGAATCGGGATAAGCTGGTTTACTTTCAAGTTATACTAAAGAGTTCTCCAAGTATCTTTTTTTTTTTCTAAATAATTTTTTTTTCAATTTTCAGTGAGCAAGGTAGTAGGCTCTAACACATTTGAGAACAACTGTTTTGTTATAACTTCTAAAAGTACGCTTCATTGAACACCTCAGCTTTTTTTCTCAAATCTTCTCGAAAATTTTTCGTCAGATTATGCTTATATTTTTAAGTAAAAAATAGCATTTTTCACAAGTTTTGGCAACTTAAAAAGCATGCTAACCTTGAAATACGCACTGTCATAAAATAGTAGCATCGTTAAAATAGGCAACATGACAGATTTTTTAGTTTCGAAGGTCGTGATTTGTTTCAGTTCAATAAACTTTTAGGTTAATTTATAGGCTTTCGAAAAGCAAGAGTAGTTTTGTCCATCACTTCCAATATATCTGTGCACAAAAAAGTCGGTGTTCCATAAATAAGAAGGAATAAAATTAAAAAATCAAAACATTTCTGTGATTGAGAATAATTTCCTTGTTGTTTTTTTCTCTAAGAAAAGCCATTTGTTTTCAGAGATCGCCCAACGATCAATTTATAAATCTAACTCCACAATCTGCTCAACTCCAAAAATTGTTTGAAAGCAATGGTGTCTCCTTCAGTACGGTTTCTTTTTCCGAAGCAGAGCAATTTGATGAGCTCGGATTCTCTCCATCAATGTATAACACACTAATCGAAATGATTCAAGAGAAACCGGGAGTATGGCAACAGGGTCATCCACAAAGAGGAGATTCAACATATCGAGAGCAAGTATACGATGAGATAGCTAAAGCTTTAGTTACAAAATACAAAGATGACGTGGATTTATTTCAACTGGAAAAGATGAACAGTACTTTTGTCCGGAAAGCGTGGGAAAAGTTAAGAGATCAGTATAAACAAGAAGAAAGTTCAGATACACCTTCAACATGGCCATATTTTCGGGTTAGTTTTATTTCAGGATTGGGTAATTAAGCGAGGTTTCATGAATACCATGGTCCAGTAGTTTCAAAACACCAATTTTTGGACGAAATGTCTCTTTCCCTTCCGCAGAACTATTAATCCATCGAGGTCATCATCAATGTCATTTTTGAAATATATAATGGTGTCGCGTTTTGTTTTTCGTTGTTTCGATCGAATATTATTTTCAACGGTAATCTCTGAAATCGTACTATCCACGTTTCCACACTTTTTCGGGTCACCGTGACCACTTTCCTGTGCAATCGGCACTCGACAGCTGGCCCACAGCTGTCGAATCAGCGACGCCAGCGCCCTTTCTCTTTCGAATTTTTTTTGTTCCGATGATTTTTTCATCTTCCAGTGAAAATCGGAGTTCGAGAAACGAAAAACAAAATGAAAAATCGGAGAAAGAGGTCTAATTAGGAACCACCCTCTTGAAAAATGGGAATAATCCCATTTATTATTCTCAAAGCAGCTGATGATGGGGCGGGTGGAACATGATGAACACGGTCCGAAATAGGCCAAGTAAACGGGCGAAAATAGGTCGATTGTCGACACGGCGACTGGGTGACCCGAATGCAGAGGGCTCGAATGAGGTCATACTTCGACGGAAACGGGAGGTGGCAGAGGATGGCCTTCTTGGTTATACTTTATGACTTGAAGGCCATTTACTTCCTACCACTTTCACGCTCTTCCTTCAATTTGATTCGAATTTTCAAATAATACTCAACAGATTTTATTTGAAATTTTGTTTAGAAGTCGTGAACAAGAATTTTTTTTTCGAATTCACAGTTCTGACGAATTTTCTTCGTTTGTTTGTATAGTTTGAAATTTTTTCATAAAGGAATTTCGAACAATGCAAAGCCCAGAGATTTTTTTTTCATTTTTTACAAAAAAAAACGAAATAAAATTGTGTAAAAACTCACACTTTGATTAATCGAAAAACACTCACATGATGAGGAAAACGTAAAGACCTAAAATTCAAATTTCACGTAAAAATTCATATTCTGGCAAAGCTAGACCCGGGTCAAAATAAATAAATTCCTATAAAATCTCAAAAAAATCTCGCGTGAACTTGAAAACCAAGCCAAGATAATCATAACACGGAGACCGTTCTCAAAACCTGATCCGGCCGGGATTTCTGAAACCGTACCTGGGCTGCCACATGTACATGGCTTCTCAGTTCCCCTCTCCTAAAAAGATTTCAATCTTCTCAAAAGTTTTCAACGCCTTCTACATTCCAGCCTCTTCAATTCTTGTCATCATCATCACGGTTAATGCCCGCCTTATTCTTCGAGAACGGCTTCATCAAAAGTGAAGGTAAGCGAGTGAATTATTACAGTCTTCCGAACAATTCGTGAACTTTCTTTGTCTACTTTCATGTTTCATCTCTTCAATTCAATCAGTCAGTTCGATCTTTCTCATTTTCTTCCACTTCTGTGGTTTTGGCCCCATGTTTGTTGTCTTCTCCTTCCGACTCGGCCTGCTTCTTCGTGGGAATGATCGTGGGAAGACGCTCCGGGGGCCTTCTTCAACACATATACTCCGTAGCTTCCCAGGAGTAGAAGGAGAAAGACCTTCTTATTCTGGTCGGATGGGACATTATGTCCTCCCACTATCTTTCCCCCCTCATTTTCGGGTTTTCCTCATTCACCCACACTCCTCCTACTTTTTTGTGTCCCTTCTCATCATGAGTAAGAGATTCGCGCATGGGAAACGATGTGTGAGTGTGTAGAGCACGACATTTTGCACCGGAATAGATTTATTTGAGAAAAAAGAGCCATGAAAAGAAGACGATGCACTTCCGTTTTATTTCACATTCACATGTTCATTCCCCAATACTTTTTCTCAGAATCTAGATTCTTTAAACCTCTAGGGCATCTCATTTTATTATACCTTCAAAATATTATTCTGGCAATAAGTGGGCGGAGTCCTCTATAGAAAAGAGATAATAGGGTTTTGGTTGAAGGGATAACTGGAGATAACTAATAACATTCTCAAAAACATTTGTTTTTCTTATAACCCGATCATTAGTATTGTTTTAGACCATAGTTAAGAGATGTTCAGTTCCAAAAATTAGAGTTCTGAGAACATTTTCGATAAACATGTAGGAAAGTTCTGATAAGTGCATTTTAAAATATCTTGTTCTAAAGTTTTGCTCTTATTCTGAGAGCCTAAAACCCATAATTAGAGCTCACTTCTATCCGTTTTCTGTCAACTTAAAAGGTACTGATTTCCTTCAAAAACTCATCCATCACTTTTCTCGTCTCCTGCCATATTATTATTATTATTTTTCATATTTTTTCCTGCTTTTCTTCCCTTCCCATCCATTTCCTTGGTGTCGTCGAGCTCATCGTCCTCGTCGTCCCACCGACCGACGTCGTTGCTCCTCTGCTCGTGTCTTCTATATGGGGAGTCTCGCGTCGCCCTCCTGCTCCATCCGTCCCTGTCCGTCCGCATTTCCATTTTCCCACCACATTGTGTCTGTTGTCTCTGTGAGCCGTATGCTCTCTTCTCACACCGTTCCCACAATATTCGAGTCCTGTGGGCATGGGCAGTCTCATCGTTTTGAAAAAAGAAATCGAAAAACGATGAAGACCAGGCACGTATAATATTTCGTGGTTAAAATCTAGTAATGGTACAGTTAGGATACTGCATATTTCCATATGTTCTGAAAACATCAGGTTTTTAATCTCTCGAGAATTAGGTCAAAAGGCCGTTTGAGTGATCCCTCCCAAAATGTCAATTGGGTGACCTTTATGTTTTTCGAATACTCTCTCGATGTACAGAATGAACTTTGCAATTTTATACGTTCCCATTTTGTGCAAAATGGTGAGTAATATGTTTATGCGCCTACGGTGCATTTGCATTGCTACCGAAAGCATTTTTGTGAGTGGTAACTCTTGACATAGCTATAGGCAAACCATTTCAGCAGGAAATTCGAATTGGTCGACCAACTCACTTTCCTTTTTCTGATCTAAATAAATAACGTGTAACTCTGAATGGGTGGGAACCTCTCTTTTCGAAAACAGTCTCTCTCTCTCGCTCTCTTTGCATACAAAAAGATACCGTGTGAACGTTTTCAACCCACCCCTTCTTCTCTTTCTCTTCAACAACATTTCACACACACCGTCCATAAAAACCCGGAGAAGGAAAAGGTTGACGAGCCGATACTTCATGTTGAAAGTAACATGTATACTTTTCTTCGCTTGTGATCTTTCCCGTACCTCTCTTTTTGATAGTGCCGACACCCACACCCTACTTGACCGGAGAGCAATGAGACATTTGATGAATGCGCTGCTCCCTTTTTAGACTCCGCCCACTTTACTCACTCATCCTCTCTCCTACCAATTGTACTCACTTGATGAATAACATTTCACTCTTCTTCATTAATTTCTCTCATTTTTCAGATCCATCTACCTCAACTGGATTCTCTTTAAACGTGGCTTCTCCGGCTGGATCATCGCAAAGTGACGATTCAAGAATGGCTGCTTCATCGCCTGCTGCTACCTTATCCGTTGTTTCAAATGGAAATAAATCTATTAAAACCGTGTTGGATAACTTGGTGGCTGCTCGAACCAAAAAAGAAGAATTTGGGAATAATCTCGATCAAGGAATCTTCCAACCACAGGAATTCAATGAAATTCGACAGCTTCTTCAGGCTAAATTACCGTTAGTTGGAAAGAAGTTTCTGGAACTCGGTAACAAGAATTCCCAGTTTTTTCAGAAAATTGGAGGCTGAAAATGGTGCTCCACCACTGAAACGGGCTAAACAGGAAGCTGGTTCACCGACTGGATCATCCAGAATGGTCGTTTATAACAATGATGTGAGGCAAGCAGCACAGGTGCCTATTTCCACGTGGGTTCCACCAAGAGAGGACTTGACAACCAAAGTGAAAGATGAGGGAATACCAACACCTCCACAGAAAAGAGCTCAAGCGACGGCAGTCATCAAACCTGGAATTCCTTTGGAAAAGACTTTGAAGAAGGTGAGAAATAGTTTTATAAAATCAATCCTAATTTGATATTTCAGCTGTTCCCGGCCAACTTGGTCCCGGCTGGAATCTCTGGAGCACAAATTCAACAAAGAAACGGTCTGATTGGATTGAATCCATTGAATCTTCAGAATATTCAAAATCTTCCAAATTCTGCTCTTCAACAGCAGCTGTTGTTCAAAAAGTTCGAGCAACATCCATCAACAACAATCGCCGCTTCGATGCCATCTGTATCAGTGTCACAGATTCAACAGCAATCACAACCACAGTCATCATCCCAATCAACACAACACTCTCATCAACAAGTGAATGGAAATGTGCCAGTGGCCGCTGCTCCGGCACTCCCAGAACCAGATGAGAAATGGAAGATTCTTGGTGAGTTTTGCAGTTCTTCTAAACTCCTCTCTGGCGCTTCTTTCTTGAACTGAGACTTGAACATACGAATCAGAATTGAGCAATTTATTTGTTATATGTCTTCAGTTTTCCCGCCCGGTGTATGGCATCGTAGAAACATTCGAGAATTGTGGCCGAAGACTTCGTAGTTCTGCCTTAAGAAGCTGAAGGGCGGAGCCTGAAAGCCCTTCTTTGTGCATACACTAGGGTAAAACAAAAGAGATAATATTGACATGCTAAATCATGCGTTCTCTCTTACGATCATAATTGAAGACTTACAACGTTTCATAGTAACTTTTTGGTCTTACAGCTTAATCCAGGCGTTATTATTGACGTAGATCAAAACGTCATTGTTTTTCACACTTCCATATAAATAGTCATTAATTTCAGGTCGACTGATCACTGTACAAGCTCGTGAAATTGAAGGACGTGATCCAAAATTGGCTGCTGACTGTATGCATGCTCTCACTAATTGTATTCACGAATACTATACAAGGTCTTTATCAAGTGATTCGAAAGATCGAAAAGAGTCAACTGAGACCAAAGAATCGAAAGAACGAAGGGAATCAGAAGAGAATGAGGAAACGAAAAGCAACGATTCTCAATGATTTTTTCTTTTAATATTTTTCTTCCCAAAAGTGACTTCCATCTTCTCAAATCCTCCTGTTACGTGTATATTTCTCCCGCTCTCCGAAAATCCCAATTTTCTTCAAAACCATTTCTAACAGTTTTCTTCTTTTAGTTTTCTAATAATAACTCCTACCGCCCGTTCCGCTCCCGAACCTCTATTTTTCAACCAATTGCATTTTTCTACTGATTCTCATAAAATGGTTTCATCATGACTGTTTTTGTGTGCGTGCTCTGAATCCTCCTACAAAAATGGGCGTAAAAACAATTTTCAGAACAAAAAAGTAGAGCCAATTTCAGTAAATTCTTGGTATTTAAAGAGTACAAACTTCATATTCCCTTCCAAATCATTCACTCCTTTTTTATACAAATGTTTTGTGTATTTATTCACTTGATCATCACACTATGTGATCTTAAAACGGATTTCGGACGACAAATGATACGGTCATAAAGTTTGGCATTTGAGGTGAAAAGGAATTGGATAAAGAAATGAAGTTTGATGGAAAAACGAAGAAGATGATGAAGAAGCTTATTTCCTTAGTTGATGAGAGAATCCTTCTTCTGGAAATCAATTTCTTCTTGAACTGTTATCGGAGATTATTCTGTTTTGAAAACAATACGGTAAGACTCCGGTAGGTTTCAGAATATGAATTTTCGAGGGAAACGGAGTTCTTTAAGATTTGCAGAAATCTCAGGAAACATAAGATTGCGATGTTTAGGATGTAAAGGAAAATGTATCTAAGGTTACGGTATCCAGTAATGTTGATTCCCTAAAGTAATTCAAAGGTGTATCGATCAATTTTAGATATCATAACCATTATAATGAAGGGATCTGTTCAAAAAAAAGGGTCCAAAAAATCTGGTGTTGAAGTTTCTAGGTTAGGACTACGGTAGATTAGTCCAACAGTCAAAGTTACCAAAAACTTTTGAGATTCTGATCCTTACGAGTATCGTGTTGAAGTTACTTTGATACTAAAATATACTATATTCTCTCCGTGACAAGTTGCAAAGACGTTTTTTTTCGGTTCCCGGTATTCTAATAATTACCTTCATTACGTTTTTCTAATTGACCCAACATTCCATTCTATGACATGAGGTTAATGGAAGTACAAGAATAACAAATCACATTCCAATCGTTTTTCATTCTTCCTCTTGCTCCCATTTGAACTTCATTTCTCAGAGAAGACATCCCGATCAGGCTCATTTCTCCCATTTTTTCATTTTGATTTTAAATGAGATTTCGTTCAAAATTCACGTCATCTGAATTGAATCCGAGAGCCAACGTCTCCTGGACAACATCATCCGAAGGAGAGTGAGAAACGCCCTTTCGTATAGTGTCATACCTGTTTGACTATTCGTTCGGCCATAGTCGATTAGCATTTAAATGAGTTTTAAATGTCCCCTCCTCCTCTTCTTTTTAAGTTGATTTGATTATGATATATAAAATGGGCGGTTTATACTTTTCGGACGGTGGATTTATCCATATTAGTTGATTCTGAATGACCTCTTATCCAAATGATGTACCCTTTGGTTTTAGTTTCAGAATTTCTGGAATCTACTGGAGTTATTATAAACAAGTGATATATTTCTAACGTGAGTTAGTATTGGAATGGTTTCATGTCCAATCGAATCCATCCCTTTTTTCCAAAAGGCCCTTAGTGACTCTTCTGTTTTCGAAAAATATGTTTGACCTCCTGAGAGAGGAGTCTCTCTTCTCCAGATGTGCAGGTGTCAGTACTCGTATGCAAACACTGCACAGTACAGAACTCAGATTCTAACATTTGGATCGATTAATTTTAGGCCTTAGGATATTCTGTGTCCTTGCCAACGGGTCATTTTATGTTTTCCCTACCTTTAGAAAGTTTAGAATCAAAAAATCTCTAATGATCTAAAAGTTTTGAACCACTGTATTCTTTCCATCGAACCTCTGCAAAAAGATCTGCAGAAACATTCTTTCATTCCCTTCTTCTCTCCATGGTTCTCCTCCCCTTGTTTCATTTTTTTACACTTTCGAATGACAAAAATTGTGCAACATTTATTGATGGCAAGTGACTCACTCTCACACCTCATTCATCCAATTCATTCCTCCTCTATCATGCTTCTCAAACCTCAATTTATCATATGACGTGGCAAAAGAAAAGAGGAACGGATGAAAACAGTTGTCACATTTTGAGAGAAGAGTCATGAAAAAGAAGAAGAAGGAGAAGGTTTCATGAGATATCTCTCTGGATACTCGTGTTTCTTTTTTTCCGATTCTTCTTTGAGTTTCTTTTCCTGTTCCCAATTCTTTTGGATCAAGTTACCTTTCAGTTCGTACTTTTGCAAAACTATAGGATCATTCGTTAGGACGGATTCATTCAGTAACTAGGTATTCTCTGAAAATCCAGAGAATTCCAATTTTGGTTTATTGTAGTTTTGGTGAGAGTGTTCCGTTATTCAAATCAATCCTGTTATTGAATAACAACGACAATTCTTGCAGATCACTATAATTTTTGGTTGGAACGGGAAACCATAAATATCTCTAAAATGACTCATTCGAATCATCTTGATTCTTGCAAAAATCTGTAAACAAGTTTATGAATTTCTGTGAATTTCTTTCCGGATCCCTCTCAAAACAATGGAGCATAAATATCTCTAGAACACTGACACTTTCTTCTTTCTAAAATTTGTTCTCTTTAGCTGTTAGTATGAGAGTACAATAACTCTCCCACTTCGCCCTTTCTTTTTCCATCTACACCTGCTGCTCGATGAAATTTACAGTGTCGATCCCCTCTCTTTCAACTAAAAATGAGTCATTGCACTTTCTTATTTCTCTAGTTTTTTCATTCATTCCTACAAACTTTTTTGCTCCGGATTTGCACAAAAAGTTGCACGTTTCGATAGTGCATTTTGAAAAATAATCTAAACAATTGGGATTGTTTATGCGGGTGGAGGGGATGCTTCTTCTTCTTCGTTTGCACCCAATTGGTTTATGGCTCTCTCTTTGCACTCTTATTCCCTTCTTCTTCTTTCTTCTTTTCGACCCTATCGTTTGAGGTTTATGACTCTTGTTTTCTTTCTTCCCACCTCTATTCATAAAATGTGGTGAGATGGAAGAAGGTGTTGGTGGAGGAAGAAGAAGATTCACTGTGTAATCAGGGTGGACAATGCGCCAGAAATGAGAAAAAGACGAAGAAGAAAACGATAGAATTCCTTTAGGTTCATATTGTCTTTGAACTTGTTAGGTTGTACTGTTCATGATGTTTAGAAGTTATAGTTTTCTACTCAATAACCTCTTCTTAGAAAAGTTCTCGAGTGACTACCAGTCATTTCATTCAGTTTTACACTAGCTTCTTTCCATTT
>GL380021.1:148281-190500 GCA_000143925.2 Caenorhabditis brenneri
TTCGAGCTCTGACAAGCTGAGTGTTACCGGACTCCCATTCTTCCCAAAACTTCCTCAGTCCAAGTCCACAGAGCACTCGAAATTCTTTGACCTACTCACTCCATTAACTCTTTCTTCCTTTCCTCATTGTACTTACCTTTTCCTCCATTTCTTCTTCCTCCTCTTCTTTTTGTCCTTCTAGAATCTTTCACCTTCATTCTATCCATCAATTCATCTGATTAACCTTCCCCTTCTAAGCTCCCCCCCCTTGTTTTCCTGGTCCTGCCTCCAGATTGTTTCTTTTCTTTCATTTCTCAATCTCTTTAATTTGTTTTCCTCTGACTGTAATATTCAGAAAAACACCAAAGAATATATCCATAAACCACCCCAATATCCTCTCTAGGGACCAATTTCTTTTCTATAAAAACGAAATCCGAGTTCCGTGTTTCTATTTTCAGGAGGAGTAACACTTCTTCGTGCGGCCGCAAAAAATCACGAACGTGTCAGTGTGATCTGCGATCCTGCTGACTACGATCACATCATTTCGGAGGTTCGTTTTTTTTTAATTGTTCATCTTTTTTTAGAGAGAAAGAGAATGAACTCTCTCAAGCAATTATAACGGTGAATGTTACTTACAATGAGAGCTACCGTAATACCTTCGATTGAATTGAACATGTTTTTTTTAAACATCGGTCCTTAATATACGAAAACTGTTGACTGAAAGTGTGTGCTAATTCAAAAATGACGGAATGAAGGGGAACTTGATAAAATGTTAAATAAAGTTCCAAATGTTTTAATTTTACTCTCTCATCGATACCCTTCGCAAACTTCAAAGAAAACTTACAGTAAAAAAAGGAGGCTATGTTCATTACAGCTGAAACCCTTCCTCATCCATAGTTGTATTTCTGAAAACCGAAAAACAAGTCACTTTTTCAAAAAACGAAAGTTATTTTGAAAACCATAACTCATTATTCATTTCGAACTCTTTGGAGACCGTCCTTCTTCATTTGTTTCAACCGAAAAAAGAATGAGAAACGGGACTAAAAGAATGAATGAAATATTTTTGACATGCTCCGTATGTTCCTTGGGAGCTATTTGTCGACACAAGAAGACCCTCCGACACCCAAACTTTTTTAGAAGATCTCAAGAGAACCAGACTAGTGACTTTTATAAATGAACACAAGGGAAGAAGAAGAAGAAGACGTCATAAGTTTTTAGCGAAGAAAAGGTTTTTCTATTTTCTTTTATTTTCTGTTTTTGACTCCTTTTCTAAATTGGTCCTTTGAGAATTAACAACGACACTCGATGATTTTGTGTTGAAACCAAGTTATTTTGCAGTTGAAATCCGGTGGAACGAGTCGCGAACGTCGCCAACTTCTCGCCTTAAAGGTTAGTCATTTTCATTCTTTTCTTTCAGAAGGATGCCACTTTTTTTTTGAAAATATCCCTAAACTTACAAAAAGCGATGAGTAAAATTGGTGAAAAACGGGGGGAAAGGGACACAACCCGGTAATAAACTTGGTGCAGAAAAGAGAGAGACTGATTTTATAGTAGAGGAGCTCTGTGGGTAGAGGAGCAAAATGATAGAAAAGAAGGGAAGAAGTGAGAAGAAGAAGACTATGTGACGCCTTCTCTTCTCATTCCCAAAAACTTCGATTTTTTTAGTTAAAACGTTTCAGGTCAATTTTGGGTTGACTCAATCAGTGGAGAGGTTTAGGTTGATGATTCATCAGATCCTATGATCAACTGAGTTGTGTTTTTTGAAAGCAGCTTACTAGGACTATATCGTTTGAGAGTTCCGACATAGTTTTCAGAGAACGTTAAAGTTGTGTCATAACCATACTTACTTTTTACCTCACATCTGCAATATCATTTGAGTTGTTTCATACTAGTGAGAAGCTGTGACAGTATCTTTAATTCTCGTTGCTATTAGCTGTTTCTTACATGCTACTGTTCAGTTCAGGCGAGCCCAAATTAGAGGTTTTGCAAACTTTTTGGGGCAATGACTCGGTTTTCAAATTGGCATAAACAAAACACTGTGGACTTCGATTTGTTGAAATAATTCATCGGTTGTATGAACCTGAGATCGTTTGACTGAAGGATTCGCTGAGATAAGCCTGAAAGTAGTTTGAGATCCAAATTCAACAGTATCCCAAAGAAAAGAAGCCCAATCTCATTGATCATGTATCCAACTGTGTCCGTTGATCAAAACGTTTTCTCTCTCGATTAACGTCATTCTACCTTTCCATTTTCCTCATTCCTTCTTCAAACAATTTCATCAATTATTCTGAAAAGTTCACCACTCCATCACCTTTTGTCTCTCCATTCGGAACCAAAAAAAACCTTCACTTCCCACTCAAAATTTCGAACTTCTTCTTCTTTTTTTGTTTTTGTTTTGTTCTTTTCCAATATTTACTCATTTTCAAAAAATACCTAAATGGGGGAATTTATTAAAATATGAATCTTTGAACCACTCTTTTTTTTCCTTTTTCCTCTTCTCTTTATTCTTCATTCCTTTCCACTTCAAATTTCGATTCGATCTTCTTGAAACACAAACAAAAAAGGAACTCTCTTTCTCACAAATTTAAAACAAATGTAACACGAAAAAAGGAAAGAAACTTTGAAAAGTGGAGTGAAGAAGAAGGGGGTGGAGAGAAACAAAAAACCGGAAGGAGGAGAAGAAGAAGAGGTTTATCAATCTCACCGTTTTTTGGGCTCTTCAGGGAGACGTAATTCGTCAAGAACACCCTTCGCAAATATTGAGATGGGAGGTTCATTTTGTACATTCTCTCTCGGCCGTATGGTAGAAGTTAGAAAGCTAGAATAGGATCTTTTTTATTACTTTTTAAGATGAGATGATATTGCTGCTCTGAATTGATGGTCTTTTTTCGAGTTTCTTGAAGTGAGAGAAGATAGTCACTTTTGGAATAGTTTGAGAGATTCCGGATCAATTGAGAGGCTCAACTCTGACGAACTGATTTTTCGGTTTTTTGCCTCGGGCTTTTTCAAAACTTGATCTCTGAGTGTTGAAGAATTTTTTTATCGTTTGAACATTCTCACAGATGGAGTTTTTGTGACTAATTATAAGCTTCTTATTCATTTGCTTCTACGTTCGGAGAGTGATCTCGTAGTTACGACGGGAGGTTCGATAGATGTGTCCTCTGAATACTTGTTTCTAAACACTGAAACGGTTTTAGATAGTTGTGATAACTTGTCTCGAAGCTATTATGTTTCTAGAGCAAATGAAACATGAGTCCCATTTCAATTTATTGGCTTTGACACTAGACTATTGTCCTTCTACTAGAGGTTTCCCTAATTGGTCTCTTTGAACTCTCTATCAGTCTTCCAACTAGTTGACAAAGTATAAACATTTTCTAGTTTCCTTCTTCTCCTTCTTCAATTCTGAATTCGTTCGTTTAAAAGTTTCAATTCGACAGAATGTCAGATGTCAAATAAAGACCAAAGAAGACCCGTTTCCTCCTCCCGTTTAAGTTTAAACTTGACACATTTTCTTGCCCGATTAATTCCAAGTGCTCATTGCTCTTCTTCGAAAGTTTCCTGTCCTCTCCACCAATTTCCGCCTTTTTTCGTCCGGGAACTGATCGTCGAGGTCTTCAGAAGACGTCGACGCCTTCTTCTTCTTGTCGATTCAATTTGCCAACCAAACCAACCTGACGACATCTTTTCTTTTGTTGTTTTTATGTCTGAAACCGGAGTGTTCAACACCATAGCCAACAAAAAAAGAACATCCATTTGTCGACTGAAAATCTTTGTTCAATGCTCACCAGACTGAAACTTTCATTGAATTTAAAAAAAGCTTCTTCTGAAAAAAAAACGACAAAAAACATTAGGAAAGATGCATTAGAAAGATCTCTAGCCATAAAATCTAGTTTCGAATTCCGGAAATCTCGAGCCGGTGCTCCAGAAGATCCATTTCGGAAGTAGAAGGTTCTGGAAGCCTAGACAGCCTCGCATTTTTCCTCAGCCATAAACAATATTTTGATAGAGGTTTCATATTTTGGTGAAATTATCCCAATAAGAAGATTGAGATCATAAGTACATTTTTTTGGTTTTCCATTGCCCGGAACTGACTCTCGACTGATCCCACCTCTAAACCCTTCTAACCCCTATGTACCTTTTTTGACCTACTAATTCTGAAGTGCTCATAAACCAAAATCATTTATTTTCACTCCCGTTCTTCCATTCTTCTCCCTCTCTCTCTTACTTTTCGACCCCTTCTTATTTTGTTTCTGGTCCATTTTGCTCTAATCCCTTATTCTTCTCATCAACTCTTTGTCCTTGGACCCGTCTTTTCGACCACCGGCCCTTTTGGAATTTCAACGTTTTTCGGTCGAAAGGACTGGGGGACCCGCACTCTTCCTTCGCTTGTCGACGCGTTTTCTATCGGTCATAAACTTTCACAAAAAAAGGGAAGATCTGTGGGACAATTGAAACAGAGAGTTTCACTCCTCGTGGTTCTTCTCCTGCAACAACCAATTGCTCGCTTCGTTTGAATTTTCTGTCTCTTCCTCTCTTCTTTTGACATTTTGAAGAAAAAAAAGCAATTTGGACAATCAGGTACACGAAAGTTCTTGTGTCCGTCCACATCTCCAGGGAATCCTCACTCGCCTGAAATCTAATTGTTCGCTCCTGTGAAGGGAAAAAAAGAAGAAGAATACACTATGAAAGAAGTCCATCACGTGGATCTCTTCTGCCACCTTTCTGTTTTGATCTAGCACAGTTTCTTCTGGTTCATAAGGTGTCGTTAGAATATACTTTTGAATTGATAACCTAGTAAATTTCAATCTTGTCTTCTAAGAAAGATATCTTTATTAGTAGCAGTTTTAGAATCAGATCCAAATCAAGTTACAGTCAAGACTACTTCCTATCTATTCAACCTAAACTCATAATTCGAACCGGAGTCTTTTGCTCATCTGACTTCTGCGAACAGATTAACAAAGCGTTCAAAAAATGCATGAAACTAATACCCTTTGACCTATGCAATACTGACCTGTCTATATTCTTATTCTTCCCTCTCTCCCATTCACTTCTTCCTAATTTTTCCCACATTTTGACGTCTTCCGGGCTATCAGGTTGCTCTTTGTGCTCTTTTTGCAAACTCATTCCGGTCAAGAGAGATGTCTCTTCAACTACATATTATTGTATGTTTTGTCTTCTTTCGTTTGTCATTTGAATTCTTTTTGAATATGCCGACAATGTCGTCGTCTTGAAGGAGAAAAAGTCAAAGGTTTCTTTTCATTTTCTCGGTTCGTTGAAGAAAACGGAAATCCGATTCGATTTTGTGAAAACTCTTTTTGAAAACCATCTCATCCATGAGAGAATCTTGAGTTCGCTTACGGATCAATCAGTTTTCCATACTCCCACAACATTCCGGAACCAGATTTTTATTCAGTTGGCTCCGTTGTGTCTTGATGTTTTATTTTTTCTTTTTGGGATTCAATTTGGTGGTTGGTTTCCAAAATTGAATGTTATGTTTATGAGTGAAAGTCATGACTATAAAAAGGAAGTTATGGAGTGTAAATCGGAATATTTCTCTTTAATTTACTGTTATTCCAATGAAGCTTCGGTTTTAAACTTCGATTTTTGGTATATCAAGTGATGATGGACACATTGTTACTGTAGGGATACTGTAGAAGCGAAATCAAAAATGCTTTGATGAATCCAGGGAGCTAAACATTCGAATAGTGCAAACCAGTCGGTGGCGCCGCCTACGGCGGCTCACCTCCTTTTTGTTCGTCGCTGCGCTCCTCACCGGGGGTTTTATGTATATTATTTCATAAAATTTGAAACCCCGTCAAAATAAGCATGTTTCGACATTTCTGGAAGTTTCTAGAAATTTTTGGAAAGAGACAGAATGTTCTGGAAGCTTATTCATCTAGAATTTTTTTTTTTTTTTTTTTCTGGAAGCTTATTCATCTGTTCTGGAAGCTTATTCATCTGCTTATTCTTCCTGTGGAGTTTTCGAAGTACTGTAACTACCGTAATCCTACAGCAATCTTCACCATTTTTTGTTTATGTGCTATTGAGGTCACGAAGACACTACATGCAAAAATTGGAGAAATTCCGTTCATTCCAAACACGTTTTCAAAAAATGGGTTACTGTAGCTACCGTAATCCTACAGTAGTCCGAGCTCCGAATGTCATGCAATTGAAGCGCTCGGAGACCCATGACCATGTGCCAAGTATGGTACCAAACGGTCAAGGGCCTCAAAAGTTATTCTGTGATAAGTGCTGGACACACACACACAGACACACACACAGACAGAGCTTGCCGCTTAGTATATAGAAGAGATATTTTAAAAACGGTTTTCTCTGTACTTTCCTGAAAAGAAAACTATTGATCCTATAGACAATCTTCAATCGGATCGAAAGATCATGAAATTAAAAATTAAATAAGATGAATTGCTGGCCTCAAAACTTCTACCTCCAATTGAATCCCTGAATTTGAAAGCCTTCAATTCCTCTGATGTTCCAAACTTTTCACATTTCTCATATGTTCAAACCTTTCTCAATACAAACTTCTCATATTATTTCTTCACAGCCATGACTACTTTAGGATTACTGTAGGAACAAAATCACAAAAGCTTCGATGACTCCAGAGAGCTGAATTTTCGAATAGTTTTCGATTACGTTTTTCTATCAGAAGATCCTGAATAAAAAATGGATTAGATGAATTTCTGGCCTCAAGACTTTATGTCAAACTGAATCTTTTAAGTTCTGTAATTCTAAATTTTCAATTTCTCTCATCATTCAAATTCTTTCATATATCAAATCTTTCCAACTCTTCTTGTATCTAACTTCTCATAGTACTTCTTCACAGCCATCGTCCGAGACATAATCATCATCAGATCATCTATCCTATTTATTCGAATACTCCCTTCTTCAAAAATCAAAAATGTCTCGGATATCATCGATGGCCTATAAATGGAAACAACCGCCGCCTATAAACGACGATGCTCGACACCGTTCACAGAGCAATTCTCGTCTTTTTGACAGAATTTACGGGCAAATGCACAGAGGAAATAAGGTTTCTTGTTACTTTTGGGTTTGAAGTGAAAAGAGTGAGCATCCTTTTGAAGAAGAGAAAGAAAACAAAAGAGATAAACATCAGAAAAAAAAGAAATGGGGTGGCAACAACTCAAATTTATTTTTTATTTTCTTTTGCAGGCATTCGAACACACAACGTCGTACGACGAATCAATTAGTGGATTCATGCGTCGTCGATTCGCTGGAAACGGTGAACGGGCGCTCCCCCTTAGATATGGTGAGTTAAGAGATTGCAACTGAGAGGTGTATGTAGTTTCTAGTGGTCCTGATTCAAGGCAAACTGTCAGTACCATATACTTCAAGACAACAGGAATGTATTTTATGGGTATAGAAACCAGTGACTTGGTAGTTTGATTATTCAAACAAAATTGAAAAATGAAAGACTGAAAAACAAAAAGGAACGATCAGATGCTCAATCAAGGAGCAAGTTAGAAAAATGTCAGCTAAGTTTGATAGTTCCTAATTTTCAATTTGCAGCTAATTTTAGACTTTCTAAACGAAAGATCAAGTCATTTTTGAATCAAAAGCGATTCAAGCAACTTTCAGAAATGTCAAACCACTTTGACCCATTTTTTATGTCACTCAATATGAAAACTGACATCTTCTCTTCAAAGAAAAAAGAGTATACTATAAATCAAAAAAGTGTCACAAAAGAATCAAATTTTCCTGTGATAAGTCGTTGTTTTGTTTTGATTTGTGAACCCAACTGACAGACATTTGTCACAATTTCACACGAAAAAACGGATGGGGTGTCAAGAAACAGGAATATCTTCTGAAGAGAAAAGAGGGCAAGTCTCTCGGGGATTCCTTCTTGATACTCTCCAACACAGACACACATTGAGCTCTTAGATTACTCCATGTTCTTTTCTTTTCTCTCTTCTTCCATTGTTTTTTTCAAACTTTTAATTGGTTTTACAGGCACAAATCCTCATCAAAAGGATGATGCCGAATTGTATATAGTGGAAGACGAAATGCCAATCAAAGGTTCGTTTTATTCATCTTTGTCCAAGTATATAGTCCATCAAAAATGTATGTGAATGATGATGATGATGTTGGTCTCATCGCTCTGACTATCATCTGGACAGAGAGCAGTGTTCTTCGTCTTCTTCTTCTATTTTTTATTCCTTGTTGATCTCTAGATTCTTTCATCTCTGAAAAACAGAAACTAATATTCTTTGATAACTTACATGTCTGATGAAAGGTATTTAAAAAGACTCTTCCCGTTTCTTCTGGCTATTCATTTCTCTATCAAAAGATGCTTTCAGTTCTCAACGGTTCACCGGGATATATCAATATATTGGATGGATTGAATGGATGGCAATTGGTCAAGGAGCTCAGTGATGCTACGAAGATGCCAGCCGCTGCTTCCTTCAAACACGTTTCACCAGCAGGTATGAGAACGTTTCTGAAGATTCTATTGCTACGAAAGGGGTAGTTTTCCTCATTCGTTCTTGTTCAAACTCACCAGAAAGTTATGTTAGAAATTCAATCCTGGACTTTATCTCAGAGTTTTTGAAATTTCATTTGAAGGCTATGTTAAAATTTAGAGAGCCACTTTCAGAGAGTTTAGAACATTTTCTTTGATTAGAAACACAAAAAAACTTTCCAAAAAAAAAAGACTCAAAAGCCTTTTATTCCAGATTTAAGCATCAGATTTCAAAGTTCTTTTAAAACTTCAGTCCGGCAAAAACTGTTATTGACGGCCATGTCTTTCCGTTTTACCACATCCCAACAATATACTGCCTTTCTATTGTAGAGATCCTTCAATTTTGAGCCTCTTTCTATTCAACAGCTACAGTAAATCTCCTTCTTTCCAGGTGCTGCCATCGGTCTCCCTTTGAATGAGACTGAAGCTGCTTGTTGCATGGTTTCGGACCTTCCAATCGACCCCAAAAAACCATCATTGGCTGCAGCATATGCTCGTGCCAGAGGTTTGTTTTCCATCGAAAAAATAATCAAAAAGCTTAGATAATGTCCAATTCACCCCGGTGTGTATTTCCACAGAATGTATTCACTATCACTTTCCCTTTCACTTTGTTTTTTATGCACTCACTCAATGTTTTCCCTTTTCCTTGTTTAATCTCACCACTTCTTTTCTTCCTATCCTTGCACTTTCTGTTCAGAACAGGACTGGATAATCAATGATCGTCTTCAAAGGTTTTCAACAGCTGTCGGTATGAGAAACGCCTCATATTTTATATTTTGCACCGCTTTTTGTGATTATTTTTTGTTTATTTGGAGGAAAGAAGGAGATCTCGTCGCCGACTCCTTGATTAATTATTTAGGCTTTTTTGTTTCCTGTTTTTTGGTGGCCTATGATTCCGAACGGGATTTCTAGGCCATTGAATCTGAATCTCTGATAAAAAAAGTTCTAATCCTCTTCAATTTCAGGAGCTGATCGAATGTCTTCATTTGGAGATTTCATTGCTCTTTCGGAAAAATGTGATGAACTTACGGCTAAAATCATTAACAGAGAAGTATCTGATGGAGTTGTTGCACCGGATTATGAACCGGCTGCATTGTCTCTTTTGGCGAAAAAGAAGAATGGAAATTATTGTGTTTTGAAGGTTTCAGTTTTCTTTTCTTTTCGAATCGAATAATATCCTATTCATTTCTCTTCAGATCAATCCTAATTACTTGCCATCTGAGACCGAAGAACGTACTGTATTCGGGTTGAGACTCCGTCAAAAACGGAACAATGCGGTCATTAATGCGGAGACATTCACCAATGTGGTTGGGAAGGAGAATGGAGTAAGTTGAAGAAATATGAGTTAATGAAATCAAGAGAATTGATACAAAAGTTAGAAAACTTGGATGGAAATGTATGAATGAGTTATACAATCATCACTAAGGCAAAGCTGATAATAGCACCTCTAACAGAGAGTTATACCAAAATTTCTTTGTCTGGAACGCCTCTTCACCGTGAACACTTCTATTAGACTGAACCATTAATTTTATTTTCAGTTGAACAAACAAGCGATCGATGACTTGATTGTTGCGACGATTGCTCTCAAATATGCTCAATCGAACAGTGTCTGCTTTGCTCATCGTGGACAGGTATGAATTCCGAAATCTGATATACAACTTCCCCCTACGTCATTTCTTACGAAAACCTATTTTTGAAACAAAGCGTCCCCCACTCTCCACACGCAACATAATCGCACATTTCCGGTGCATACCCGTTTTGAACGTCATCACGTATTCTGGTTTTTTAGGTCATCGGAATGGGAGCAGGTCAGCAGTCTCGTATCCATTGTACACGATTGGCTGGAGACAAAGCAATAAATTGGTACGTTTTCAGAAAGTATTCAAGTTTAATAGAAGGTGGAATGGGTACATAAGAGTATGATAGGCTCCCGATCAAAATCAGGATCCTGATATTTCGTCAAAAGGTTCCCTGAAATCCCATAGTCACCCATCTCTTCGTTTCCCTGATTCCATCCCAAATCAAACGCGTCTTTTTTGAAAAATTCTTCATTAGAGAGCAAGAAAACTGCTCTGAAAAACGGGCAAGAAATGTAAAAGTCATTTAAAAATTCATCAATAAAAATGTCGTGTAAAAATGGGTTTGTTGCAATCTGGACCACAAGAATCTCGAACTCTTTTCCAATATCCAATTGTTCCTCTATCTCTACATCCGTTCGCTCCTCCATCATGTATACGTGCAATCGTTTCGCAGTCTGATTTTCCGTAACACTTGACACGGAATTTGCTGGCCAGAGTCTGAAAAGTTTGGAGATGTCTGTCTATTGTTCATTCTCTATTGTTTCTTCGAAGGGGACAATGACGTCAGGATGGGGACGTTTGTTTCTAAAAGTGGCCTCCACTTTTTCAATGAAAAACCAAAAAAAGAATAAGAGGCAATTTCGGGATGAAGAAGACATTTCGTACAGTCGATCATAAAACGAAAGGAGAAGAAGAATCATAAAAATGACACATTTATCAGCGAGCGGTCAGTTTTTGGGAGTGGGAGAAAGAACTTTCAATGTGTGCAGACTGTGTACATTTTTGATCTACGATCTATTGAATTTTCGGAGTTTCGATTCAAAAGAAATCGAACTAACCCGGATGCAAGAGGCAGAACATTGATAGTCTTGAGCACAGTTCATCCATGCTTCATTCTCAGATTCATCGTCTTTTTTGCCCGGTTGATAGCACTGCTGAAAATTTGAGAGTTTTTAGAATTTTTAGATTATTGAAGAACGTAAAACGTAGTTCCTTTTGAAAGCCAGATCGAAATGGTAATGTAATCTCAATCGACTTTTTAATAACTCTTCATTAAAAGGACAAAATATATTTTCAGAACTTATTCTGAAACTAAGCTTCTACTCTCTCTCATACCGCCTATCGAGTTTCCCCTTAATTACCTGAAATTGATAAATATTGAGCCTGAAATATCCGCAGCCAATTCGATCGAATTGATCAACTGCACATCCCAACGGTACACATCCAGAGTCTTGATCACACATTGCGAGAAGGCATGCGTGGTCTCCTTCCACTAAACAACATTTGGATTGAACTCTATTTAATGATTTAACCTCATTCTAAAAAGTATTTGTATTCGTATCTAGGAATCTTTTTTTTTTATTAGAAAGAAGGGTGCGGTACATTTCAACAACTTTGATTCGCATCTCTGGAAGCTTCACCTTTACCAGTTCTGATCGGACTATGACCTATTGTAGAGGTAGCTCTAACTTGTTCACTATCTTATCAGTACTTTCAAAAGTTACTTCTCACAAGATGGAAGAACACAAACCTTTATCAAACATGAGCAATTGACTCGTAACGCTGATTAACAGCGAGATCAATACAACAGCAATCAGCATATTCATTGGAGGATTAACTAATTCAAGGAGGCCTCATCTGTGGCTGAAATTCCATTTTTTTTATTTTCAATTCTCTGGAATCTTCTATAGAATACCGTATCAGATGAGAAAAGAATAAGTGGAAGAGGAGAGATTTCTCCGAAATATCGGACCTTTTTTACGTATGTCTCCTTAAAAGAAGACCCTTCGTCTCCTTCGTTTTGTGGGCAGCAATTGGCCACGCCCACTTCGTTTGACCACTCGATCGGTGACGTTTGTTGCTCCAATACTGAAGCCTGAAAGAAAAAAGAGAAGACGTGGAATAGAAATGGAAGAGTAGAAGACAGAAGAAGAAGAGCGATTTGATTAATGAGGTGGATTCAGTGACACTCTCATCCCAAAATGGGTACAAACTGACACGTCATTTTGACTGAATTGGGGTTAGTGGTCAGTTTTCGGAGAAAGGATAAAAGAATTAAAATAGTAAAAAGAACAGAAATGGGATTAAAATGGATGATGTTGAGGATAATTGAATGGGAATAGAGTTCAATTGATCTTTGAAAAGATGGAAATATTCTGATGGAGATGATCTGGCACATAAACCTCTAATACTAGGGCATTAGAACATGATTCAGGCACTTATTAAAGAGATCTGAAATCTACAGTAACCCGAATGTTCCTTTGAACCCTGATTTCAAAACATTTCATCATCATTTCGAAGAAAAAAAGAACTATTCTCCAGTTCTCGTAAATCGAATTTCTTCCTGTGAATACAACATCCTTTTTTTGGAGATTTCTGTGACGTAAAAATGACGTCGTGTGAGAAGCTGTCACGTATCAAAAATAAACCATGTCAACTCAAAACATCAGATTTTTTGATGGAGCTAAATTCGAACTGTTGCAAATTTTGAGAAGTCTAAAAACGGAAACAAACAAAAAATGCGTGGGACTGTTTTTAGAGAGATTTCTGAGATCTCAAGCAATAATATTTTCAAAACGCTGAACTCTCAGAAACCCACTACCGAGTCTAGACCGGGAAACCTTATTTCAAAATGATAATTTAGGAACAAAGTGGTTTCCAATCAGAATCACATCGAGTGTTCAAAATATTCATTGAAAACCTCAATAAAATATATAATTGAATCGATGGACACTTCAATCAGATGTCTAAAATTAAAAGTTATCATTTTCTTTTTTTTTCGAAATGATTGATTCTCCCGTTGTCCCCCTGTTTGCCTTCTGTCTCCCACCCTCCTCCTTCCGGTAATTTCTCCATTTTTCAAACTGATAAAAAAGTGATTCGTCACTACGAAAAGATCAAAAAACTTTCCTTACAGGTGGCTACGACAACACCCGACTGTACTCTCTTTGCCATGGAAAAATGCAATCAAACGATCGGAGAAATCGAATGCAATCGACGTTTTGTGTAGTGGAGTTCTCGGAACGGAGGTGAGAAAACTTCGAAAATCGATACGATTTGAATCAGCCTCTTCTCGAACTTTTTTTTTTTTTGACTGGTTCATGGAATCTCATTCATTAAAAATCAAAGATCCAAAGATGTGAGACTATTTATAAAATTAAATCATGCTTCACTTTTAAAAGAGCATAAATCTTTTTTTCTAAATTTATCCATTTTTTCAATTTTTCATTTCAAATTTCATTAATTTTTTTGCAGATTGCCATTGACCAATGGCAGCAATATTTCAATGAGCCAGTGGAACCGATTGCCGAGGTACGTATCGTTTGAAATATTTGCCCCGCGGGCGTGTCGAGTATCATAATCCTCGTGGTCATAAAAAGTATATACGAGAGATGACGTAGTGGAGTATTAGTGTCTCTGTTTTGATACTTTCAAAAATACTTTGAAAAAAAACTCTTCTGTGAGCACAAAGAAAAAGGATAGAAAATGAAAAATGAGGGGAATTTCAGGAAGAACGTAAGCAATGGTTGAGCCAACAAACTGGAGTTGTTATGAGTTCTGATGCTTTCCTTCCCTTCCGTGATAACATTGATTGCGCCAAACAGGTAATTTCACTTTTTTTGAAATTTCGAATAAGTTGAGCTAGGTAAAACACCCTGAGAACTCGAGTTTTTTCAAATCAGAAATTCAAATTTTCCGTCTTTTTTTCTCAAAAATCATCGGAACAACATACAGTAGAACTCTCGAAATAGCACTCGCTTTCGAGTGCAAAACTAAATTTATTTGTGACGTCTCACTCTACGAAAACCTAATTTCTCTTGCAGTTCGGTGTCTCATATGTTGCTCATCCCGGCGGTTCGGTTCGTGACGAAGAGATCAAAGAAGCATGTGATGAACATGGAATAACACTCATCCACACTGGAATTCGTCTCTTCCACCATTAGTTTCAGCAATAATTTCAACCCATAAAATGTAAATTTTTGTCATGGGTTTGGATGTTTCGAATTTTTGTAATTGTCTTGATACATTTTAATCGAATTTCAATTAATAAATAACCGATTTAAAACTTGAAATGAAGCGAGCAATATTCACATATTATGAAAAACCAGATAATTTTACACAGTTTCCTAACGAGCTTTTACAATAAGATCTGTCCAGTCGGCGGCCAATTTTCCGGTTCTCCAGTCTTCTAAGGTCAGACTTTTCTTTTCAATTGTATCTCGAAGGGATCCAAGAAGACTTGCTCCAAGCCAAGAGATAAAGATTGGAGAGTTTTTGATTGCAGGGAATTGGTAGAATTTTACAACTTCAGCGTATTTCGTTGCATTCTTCTCGTCAATGACCTCTATTTCTTCCTGAGCAAAAAATTAAAATGATACGATTTTTTGTTCATAAAGTTACCTTGATTCGATTCATGAGACCTGGAATAGTGGAAACTCCGCCGGTCAGAAGAAGATTTGGGAACAGTTTCCTTCGAAGATCAATTGGAACTTTCGAAACCAGCTTATGCAAAAGCTTCGGAAGACTTGGATCGAATGAATCCGGATTGAGAGACTCGTCGAAGAAGATTTCGGCGGCTGTTTCACTGGAAAAATAATGAGTATGAATATTATTCTTTGAAGATCACACACAGTGGAAATTCTCGGACTGTATTTATTTTAGCAGTGAAGTGAAAAACCCCAGATTAGTCTAAGTAACTTACAAAACAATCGAAGGTACAACGACACTTTTTCCATTAATCGGAACCATTTTCTCTTTACATATCGTCTCGATTTCTGGCTTTTCTCCTTCGGCTGCTTCCCATTCTTTCCACTTTTCAGCTCTACTCCTATCCAAACAAATCAAAGAAAGACTGAGTGTTTCGAGGAATTTAAGTTCTTGAAACTCTTCCCAATCTTCCTCTGTAATTGTTCTTCTCTCTCCACTAATATCTTCAATTTTCCCATGTTTATTCATCAATTCTCGGATTCTTCTCTCTAGTTGTTCTCCGCAAATTGATCGAGCTGACTCAAAATTATTGAGCATTGTTACTCCTTCAATGATCTGAAAATTATAAATTTTTATTCGAATACAATTCTTAGACTCACCGGAACAGCAACGCATTCTGAATGTCCTATATCGACAACAAGAGCGTTTTGGGTGTTGAAAGGAAACGTCGCACAAACATGAGAAGGCATAAACATTAATGATTTGCATTTTATTTTCTCAACAACGACTTTGGTGATTATATTTCGAAGATCTTCTGACATGAACATGCTTTCTACAAATATTATTGGCCGGTCTGTTGGTGCCAAAACCCTTAAAAAAATTAATCTGGATAACTATTTTATGTTTTCCTCTTACCTCAACAATACAATCCGCAAAAACTTCTTGAGAATATCCTCATAATATTCAATGGGTTTTGTTGCACTCTTTCTATCATTCAGTGCCAGAATATCATCTGCTGTTATCAATCTACCGTTTTCATCTTTGTATTCTGTTCTAATGATAAATCGAGGGGTGACTTCACCAGCACATCCCACTCTGCAATCTTTCTTCTATTTCAAAATTCTTTTTAAATTCAACAATGCTTACTTTGTTAACTTGCTCCCTATTTCTACAACAACTGCACTTTTTCCATTATCAATCGAACTGATGGCTTGCGAAAGAGCTGTTGATGAAACAGAAAGAATTGAAGAAGTTGAAACTCCCGAAGAGCTTCTCCTAGCCGCTTTAAGCGACTCTAAGGCGGCTTGAGCACTAGACGACAGTTTGGCTGCTGAAATGTTGTGTAAGTCAAATGTTTGGTTGAAAATGTTCAAGATATATGGCGGTTTTGAATAATTTTTAGCATTTTTTGTTAGTTTTCAGCTAATTTCTATAAAATCAGATTTTGCAAGAGTGTGCAAACACCGCGACGAGTTGGGTGCACCCCGTACATTATAATATACGCGCATTTAGTCAGTAGCTTCATGACGTCACCAGCCGTTTTCTTATCGTTTTGTTGAAGACCGCCAGTTTAAAAAACGATTCTGCTTGCATTTACGATCTGTTGATAGCATGATACAGTTAGTTTAAATTGTGAACACAGAAGATTTTCACAAGAAAGTTTAACACATCCATAAAAGTTGATCTTCGGTTTGAAACTTGAAGATTAATTGATTTTCTCCAGGTATCTCTTATCTAACTTCTGGATCTCACCGGATGGATCGGTTTTGCTGGTAAGTTTCTGGAATAATCATTTGCACTGCATGATTTTTTTTATTGCACAGTTAATATATGGTTGCATGGATTTCTACTGTTCATGAAAAGTATTCATAAAAGTTCTGGAAATCGAAGCGTCAGAAAACTGAAGTTCTGAAAATGAGAAAATTTATAAACTCCTGATCTGAGTTTCAAGCGTTCCAAATTAATTGGTTTCGCAACAGTAACTGAAAGTTTATGAAAATACCTGGAAACCGGAAGAATGATTTTTCTTAACAAAAAAGAGATAGATGATTATTCATTTCCAGTTTCGAAGTTTAAAAAGAAAACTTTATTATATGACTTTCAGAGACCGTATTCTCTAACAGAGCAAATTCAGGGCCTTTTTTAGGTTACGGTTTCAGTTACACTTATTGGGTGAATGCGTCTGCTGTATAAAGTTCATTTGAGAACCTAAAAAAATGTTGGTTCTTGACTGTTTGCTTGTTTTGCATAATATGTATGTTTCTGACCTGAATCATGCCGGTAGCGTTAATCCATCACTAGTCTCTTTGATCTTTTCCCGACCACTTTGCACCCTAAACCATGACTGCTACCATGGTCATCATCAACACTTTTAGTCCTTTTTCTGCCTCCGTTTGTTTGTTTTTTGGTGGTCATCCTAATACAAATAGTGTTCACAAGCTTCTATGTACACATCTTTTCTTTAGGTTCTTTCCTCTTCTCTTTCTTCCTTCATTCTTCAAATATCTTGTGGTTTATCATATTGCTTATCAGCTGAGCAACATTACAAAGTGCTCCTGAACTTTGTGCTTTTCGAAACACCCCAATATTACGAACGTTTGTCTCTCATTTCATTTCAAAAACTCGTTATCCATCCAAATGATGATAGTGTCCGAGAACTTCTTCTTCTTCTCCTCCTTTTCTCACAAGTGTCATCACTTGGAGCAGAGCCAGTGGGAGCTCTCGAGACATGTGAGCAGGAGGATGAGAGAGCATATATATCCTCCCTTCAACAACACACTCTGCGTCTCCTTTGGATTTCGTTTTCTTTTTTGAAATCACTGTGAAATAGCTGCACGGAAAGAAGAAGTTACACACTTGAATCTCCCACTTCTCTCTCTCTCTCTCTCTCTCTCTCTCTCTCTCTCTCTCTCTCTCTCTCTCTCTCTTTTATCTCTCTGGTTTCCAGCGGTAGATTCATCAACGTTCTTCTTCTTCTTTTTATTCTACTTGTTTTTTTCTCACCATCAAAATATTAAATTTGCTTCCTTCCAAATCCGTTTTTTTGTTTTTCGGTTCTTTACCCTAATTCGTGTTCTTTTCTTCCAGAGATTGAATTTTCGCCCTCTTCTGCTACACGGCGTTTGCCGTGCTCCTCCTCCTCCTCCTTAAAGAATGCCAAATATGCTTGAGGATAGTTTTGATCCGACTTTTCAGTCGACATCCAAAGTAAGTTTTTGAAATTAAAAACCAGAAAGTTGAAAAGAAAAGGACGAGTTTTGAGAAACTACAGTAACCTCGGTACGGTAGATTCTTTTTGTATCACCGTGTTTAACTCTTGAATTACTTTTAGGAATTGCAATTGATAGTCTAATTTGAATCTACAAGTTTGAGAGTAATAATCTTTCAAAAAAAACCACAGAATTCCTTTCTGTACACCTCAGTTACAACTGAAACACTTATAGGAAAAACTTTTTAAACCCTGAAATTTCAATAAAAAGTTCAAAATCCCAATAAAATCATCTCAATTCCAGAAATTGATACTGCCATCAAATCGAAAAGCTCCACCCGAATACGATAATTTGAATGAAGAACCACGTGTGATGGACTTTTCAAGTGACGAATTAATGAAACTTCTTGCTTTTATGGAAGGAGAAGTACAAGCAAGAGAAGATGTCATTGAACATTTGAAGAAAGAACGAACGAAAATATTATTATCAGAAGCAAAATATGGAAAATTGAATATGAATGATCCATTTGCTGCATTGAGAAGAGATTCAGCAATAACAGGAGAACAAATTGATGAGGATAAAATAGTTCAAATGTATGAATCTCAAGTGGATCAATTGGATAAAATGATGGCTGTTCAGAAGAAATCTCAAAGGAATGCCGCTGTTGTATGTCTTTTTTTTTTTTTGAAATAATATTTTAGAGAGATTACTGTATTTGAAGCAAAATATACAGTTCAGAAAGTGGTTTTTATAATTAAATTACTTCAAAAAGCGAATCAAAACCACTCGATTCGAATAAACTCAATCAACTATATTTCCAAAAAAAAAAATAATATTTCAGCTACTGGTGGCACTGGAGAAGAAGCAATATAAGCTTGTTAAAAAGTTGGAAGCTGATCGTGAAGCTAAAATACGGTATGCAAAACAAGGAGATGATTTGGTTGCACACTTGGAGAAAGAGCGAAATCAACTTCAACAACAAATTGAATTTCACATTGAAGAGAAGAGGAAAGCAGAAATTGCAAAGGATAAAATGGAAATGACACTTGGAAATGAAAAGAAACGACATGAATCAATTGTATTGTATTTGATACAAGAAAGAAAACAAATGCTTTTAAAGATGCATGAATTGAGGGTGAAAGCTGAACAAGTCATGCTACAATCGGATCCCAATAAACGTTTGTCAATTAAAATAAAATTTTGAAATCTAAAGAATTAATTTCAGCTGGACCATCGACCTCCTTGAATGAACGAGAATTGATTGAAGAGCTGAAAAAAGAAGTGACATTCTTGAGAGCCGAAAGAGAATCTCTGACAAAAACTCAAAAAATGATGAAAAATGAGAATTTGAGTCTGAGAGAAACTGTCAGAGGACAAGAATCTGATCTTCAATTGTTGAGAAGAAATCTCACTTTATCTACAGCTGGTGCCAAAATGTCAATTGATAAACCTGGAGGAATTGTCGTTAGTTTTATTTCCTTTCTTCAATTTTTATGAATGTGCTGTAAACAAGTTATTTATCCTACTTTTTTCTACTTATAGTTAGTTCCCATGATTTTATTCTCAGAAAAAAATGCAAAAGAAATCATATTCAAAGACTTCTCAAAAAGTCCATCATCATGAATTGGGGATGTTTTAGGACCACGAATTTTAGAATCCACTATTAAAATCATTTTTGCAGCAACTTCCACAACTTGCTCCAGATGTGAGCTCATTGGTAATGGCTAATCGTGGTGCTAAAGCAGCCACCATTACAAATTCCCGTCAACCACCTGCTCCTCCTGCGGCTCGTATCCCAAATTCAAGTACATTCCCAACAGAAAAAAGTCGATTACCACGAGCACCACCACCTGTTGCTCCGGCTCCAGGACCAAGAATGACAATTGCAAACTTGCCTTCATCAAGTGCTAATGCGTGAGTTGGAATCATGAGATATCCTAATCCTAATGGCAATGTTACTTGATTGAAACATTGAAGATCATCCTGAGAAGCCATTTTATCTAAAACAGTGCAAAAGTTTATTTTCAGTCCTCGAACAATGAGTTCTCCAGTTAAAAAGACTCCAGTAATGGGTGTCTCCTCCACATCAGTCCGTCGTCCTCAATCCGCTGCTGCCACGATGCCAACGACATCTGTGATAACAAATACTTCTGCCGTAATGCCGTTATCACCTGAACTAGAACAATTAGAAGCAGCTATTCACTCTATGAATGGTTCGTTTTGATTCTTCATTTCTATCCATGCACTTTTGATTTCTCTCTGTGTAGTCTTATTCGTAGTGTTGTTTATTATTCTTCAGCTGTTTCCTCAAGTCCTCCGGCGTATTCAACTGCAATGGCAAAGAGAAGTTCAAGTTTACCACGAGAACCGAACAATAATCCACCATACATATCATCTTCTACTCCAGTTCGAAGAAGTACAATGAACGGAGGAATGCATTCATCCACTACTGGAGTAGTCACTACTAGAATTGGCATGTTTTGACTTATTCATTGTGCTTTTCGTATTTTGTTGGTAGTTTCTTTCTCTCTTCAGTTATTGCTAGAAGATAGGTGCACCAGGAGTACAGTATCTCAGGTATCAAAAATATATCAGAAGGAGAATTGCTTTAATGAAGAACATATCACTGTTAATCGATAAGTTCTCAATTAGAAATTTCAGTTGATTATAGAATTAAAACGCCTTTCTCAATAATAAAATTTTTTACAGCTGGTCCTGCCACGAACGTCGCCAGTGAAAGGAAAATGTCCGGTACTGTAAAACGGAATGGGATTCTAGCGAAGGCTTTTGGATCTTCAAAATAGTTGTTTTTATTCTTTTATCAGCTTCAGTTTTTTTCTCTGTTACCTCACAGCAATCTCATGGGTATTTTAATTTCTCTTATATACATTCAAAGTTTGTTGCTCAATATTTTTCTCTTGAAACTTTGTCAGTTGTGTGGATTAGAATAAACTTATCATTGTACTAATATGAATATTTATTATTTGAAATCGAGTCATAACAGACTAAGCCGTGAAAGTGATTGAAGAAGCAGTTCTAGTGAAAGGAGAAAAAAGAATGAGGTGACCGAACAATTCTATATAATAATAATTGAATCGACTTATCGACTCATTCAGAGTACAGATAGGGGATAGGGAATTTTGTGATCAAAAGAGGCATTGCTTTGTGAGAGAAAAAGACGATCCGGACCCGTCTGTAGTCGATTTTGCCGAAAGATTGATTGAGGAATCAGGAGCGTATAGAGGCTGTTCACGATCACACTGGTACGTTGGCATTGAAATATAAAACATTTCACCGTGGCCAGCCACGCGTCTTGAATGAGAATTGAGGATTTGAATAAGACGAAAGATAGAATGAAGGAGACTATGAAAATACACAAATAGGGAGAGAAATGGAAACGGGGTGGGATCTATTCGGAAAGAATTGATGAAAGAGTGAGATGGGAATTTGAATGGGACCACAAGTAAACGAGAAAAAACGAAGTAATCAACTGACAAATAATAAAAGGCAAAACTAAACGACTTTTATGAGGCACTGGAGGGCACGACGGGATCTTCGTAAAACAGAAACGAAATATTAAACGTAATTCGGAGTGATAATGGCAGACTGACTATCAATGATACGACGAGTGTGAGCGTACACTTCCTTGTAAATTTGAGATCCAGCATACTGAAAAATATGTTCGGGTAAATTCAAGTATCGCCCCCTCCCCACGTTGTAACCCACGTAAGGAGAGCCCCCCACTTAGTACTAAAATAAATGGATGGGGAGCTCTACTTGACGGAGGGGGCTATTCTTTAAGAACCAGGGATTCTTAAAGTATAGCACCCCCCTCCCCCCCATCTTTCAGTTCAAGATGAGCCCCCCCCCCCACTATTCATTAATAGTCCCCCACCTGTTCAAGATTAGCCCTTATATTTGAATGCTCTCATATTTTCTTATTTATCCAACTACCCAAATAAGATCGTTGTTCATTTTTACACTTTCAGGATAGTTATCTCTATATTTTCTAAGGTTCTAATAATCATTGTGTCAAGTTTGTTCAACTAACTTTACGAAAAGAATTTAGCATCTAACAATACTTACTCGTCCGCTGACACGATTTTTCGTGTTCAGCACAATATTAATGTCTTGCTGCCAAACTGGCTCTCCATGATCATCACAGTCAATTTGTGGACACCATCGCTCGTGCTCGTGAATCGGATCGAATTTGTTCCCACATCTGGAACTATTTGGTGGTCAGAACTTGAATATGCAAAGATGGATATTAAATTTCAACTGTGAAACTTTTATTAGACCAGTCGATATAGATTGCGATGTCAAAATCTATATCTCATGACTGGACGGAATCAGAACCATTCAAAACTAGAATGATTTTCTTTGGAACTTTGATCATAATTGAAACGCAAAAGTTGGTTAGTGGACTTGTGATTCCCCGTTTCGGAAAACTTCGGAACGGTGGATTTAAAAAATATGCAGAATCTCGTGCTTCAGGAGGGAGTATTCAAAATTCCCTGAGTACGTAAGGTTCCAAAAATTCGATTAACTACTTTAGAACTTCTGGATCTTTTGAAGTCGAAGTTTCAGGGAATTAAAAAGAAAGGTTTCAATGTTCTTATTTGGAGGTGGACATCGTCACTTACCGAATGTGTAACGCTCTGGCACAGAATTCACATCCAAGCTGAAGAGATCCTCTTTTTGGCTTCGAGACGTTCCAACCTAACGCTGACAAATAGACTAGTTGCTCAGAATGCCCTTCGACTTTTGGAAGATTGATGTTTGATGGAATATCCTTAAAACGAACTACTCATTCGAAAACTTAATAACCTTCACGTACCGCTCGCAAATCGTCATCATTGACTAATTTGGCATCTGAGAGCCTTCCTTGAATTGCTTCCATTATTTCTTTTGACGTTGGCTCTGTCAGGCGGAATGGTGGGGCTCCTGTTCGAAGTTTGCAAGTTGTTCGGTGAGCTGTCACCATTCTTTGGTGGATATCTCTGTAATACAATTGTCTTATAAAGAATTTTGAGCAATTTCTTACTGGAGGGATGAGTTGTACACATTGAATGATACTTTGCAAATATTCGGAAGTGTAGTGGACAGGTATTGCTCACATTCTACACATTGAACACAGTCTTTCTTAATACAGGCCCAACCGAAATCCGCAAGGTCACGTGGGGAGACTGCGCATCCGTACCACACGGGCGCCTGAAAATTAGAAAAATTCCGATAAAAGTTCTGAAGGCATACGGCTTTAGGTTTTTTGAAATATTAGCGATACCCAAAAACCCGCATTAAAATTCCAAGATGAATGGATAAGCTGTTCAGAGCTTTTAGTAAAAATCCGATAAATCAATAATCTTCGAAAAACGACACAATTGGTTATTAAGCTCAGAACTTTCTGGATTATAACAGGAATACTCCAACAATTACTCATGATCTAATTTTTATTCGATTTGGCAATTTATTGATTACCTTGTAAGTTTGGATGATTTTTTTGTATGTTTCAACGTCTCGAAACTTCGAGCTCGGGTCTTTTCTCAACCTGAAATTAACTATTTCGGCGAGCTCGTGTAGTCAAAACAAACCGTTTCACCGGACTCGTTGTCGTCGTTGGATTGTTTCTCAGCTCAGTGATTGTTTCGTTAGCTTTTCGTTTCAGAACGGTAGTATGTCGACTACTAGCTGTGTCGACCTCCATTATAAACCGCGTTTACCTGAAAAAACCAGTGAAAAAGTCTGAATTTTAGGAGGAATTTCCGGGAAAATACCCGCTATCGCGACAACCTGCGGCAGTTTTTCAGTGGTACCGTAGTGAAGAGACGCCGAACCAAAGGCGCGTGCATTATACCGCTCAGAGGGTCTCGCCGCGGCCTCCTTCCTCTCGCTTTTCTTCCACTCGACCCCTCGCCCTCCGCTTCTATCGCGCAGCCCATCAATAATTATTTGTTGGCTCCATTCACCAACTCAAATTGAACGAATTCTGATAATTTTGAAGCCATTAAAAAGCCAGTTTCATAAGCTTTCAGAAAATACAAAATTGGAAGTGTTTGTGTGAGAGAGAAGTGAGGAAAACGGGTCTGAAAGGAGACGCAGTTCATTGTCACGTGACTTGGGTTCTCCTGCATTTTTAGCGAGTAACAGAAATCGAGGAGGACACAATTCAGTTTTTTCGACGTCTAGTGACGAACGTCGATGCCTTCTGATAATACATTCAGCAGTGCCAGTCTCCTTTCGGATGGTTTTCAACGGAGATAATGTTCCCGAAATCTTTTCGACGTTGTTCACTTGAATTTCCCAAACAAATTACTTCTCTATATTTCAGATTTATAAAAACCAATTTTTTTTTCTGTTTTTGATTTCGGCCAGACAAAAACTGGACAAAAACAATGAAAGTCGATATATTGATTTTGATGACTCATTGCGGACACGGCTTTCATTCTAGGCGCTCGGTGAACAAATTCAATAAAAATAAAAATAGTAACCGATGTATTCCAGTGTGGCAAAAAAAAGTGGATCGATTAGTTAATTGGTCGTGTTTATGCCACTATGGAATACATATCTTATCGGTGTAATCAAATCTGCGAAGCGTTATGCGGCCTCGCACGATTCCCGTTTCCTCAGCGCCTAGATTTTCTAGCTCGATTGTGCTTTTAGTATTGCTCATTAAAAGCTTCAATCCATTTCAGTGAAAGCTAATTTCCCTCCGCCTATCTCGTTTTTCTACTCGTTTCTCATTTTACTCCTGTCGTCTGCGTGCTTCTCTGTTTCATGTTCTCTCACGATTTATCGATTGACCAATTGGTCATGCTGCACTTTTCCTCTCTTCTATTTCGTTTCAAGCTGCGTTCAACACCAATTCATATATTTTCAGTGTTCACGCTCTCAATCTTCACTTTCTTTCTTCTCGCCGAAAATGTCAACCTGTAGCGATGACGCCTCCGATAAGGAAGTGAGTTTTTCTGGAATATTCTTGTTTTTAAAACCTGTTTCTCTAATTTCAGTGTCCTTTGTGCATGGAAACTTTTGAACTGGATGACATCAACTTCTATCCATGCAAGTGCGAGTACCAAGTAAATAATGATCATTGCATTAACACATAACGATTGGTGTTTTCCAGATTTGCCGCTTTTGTTGGCATCGTATACGAACCGACGAAAATGGGTTGTGTCCTGCTTGTCGGCAGCCATACCCAGAGGACCCTGTCAATTTCAAGGTTTTGTTTTTCCCTTCAGCCGATTTGTTTTTCAGTTCCCTATTTTCAGCCAATGACCAGTGACGATGTGCGGAAACATAAAGATGAACAACGAATGAAAAAACAGGCGGAAAAGACGAAAATCTCTGATGCTCGGCAGCACCTTTGTAACTATCGTGTGCTTCAGAAAAACCTTATCTATGTAGTGGGGTTGTCGCCCCGAGTTTCTGATCCTGAAATTTTGAAAAAGAACGAATACTTCGGTCGTTACGGAAAAATTCAGAAAATTGTGACGAGTCCAGCTTCAGTTCCAGCACCTCACCTTCAACCAAGTCATACGGCCTATGTGACGTATAAACGAGTTGATGACGCACTCCGAGCAATTGTGGTAAGCTCTGATTAATATTCCAGAAAATACTTTGAAAATATGAGATTGTTTTCAGGGCGTACACAACTCAATGCTTGACGGTAGGTTAGTGAAAGCTTCCCTCGGAACAACCAAGTATTGTTCATCGTTTTTAACGAGTCGGAAGTGCTTCAAGCCGGTTGGTGTTCGTAACTACTTCATCCTCGACATGATATCTAATCATTTTGATTATAGGAATGTATGTATTTACACGAAACAGCAGAACCCGAAATAAGTTTTACTAAAGAGGATATGCACGCAGGAAAACACACAGATTACGAAAGGAAATTAATTGAATCAATGATAAGCCGGCCTGCACCCCCACAATCCAATTCACTTGCTTCACAACTCGATAAAATTCTTGCGCCAGCGTATGTTATAAACAACCAGCTTGACTCTGCGCCTCAGGCGTATTTTCAGGCTGGTTTGGTTATAAACAATAAAAAGTCGTAACGAATTTTTTATAGGGTTAATGCAGCACAAATCAGACGACCTCCCACGGAAGTTCAGAATGCAGTCGCAGACGATGAGCGAACAGGTAAAAAGCCTTCGAAAACAACATTTTATTTTCTTATTTCTATTTCCAGGCTCTTCGCCACAGAACTCAGATGAACCGGAAGAAGACGACGCGAATTCTACAAACACAAGCAATGTGAGTTTTTTTCATAAACAACTTGAAGAAAAGATTACGATTTTCAGTCTGTCGATGATCCAGCTCCATCGAATCCAGCAGATGAGACAGTTAATAGCAGGAGAAGTAATGCAACAGCCAGAGAACGTCAATGGTCAGAACGAGATGAGATTTCAGTGGCACCAAGTAATACACCTCCGACAGATCCAGAGGGAAATGAGAATGAATTTGAAGATGATATTCACAGAGGGGATATTCATAATCAGATGTCAAAATTGGATATAAATGACGACCGGCTGGACCGGGCATCATTCTCAGAACACGATTACATTCATACCGGGATCCCAGCGCCTGCAAAACATCAAGAAGCACCAGCACCTCTAATGCAATGGGAAGCATTGCTTGGGTTAACAACAGATCAGCCGCCAGCAGACACAATTGTGGAACCATCAGCACTTTTCCCTACATTTAAAATGGATGCATTTAACTCGCAGTCATTGTTCGGCACACAATCCTCCCACACAAATTCGTTCCGAAGAGAACCAAGTCCTCCACCAGGTCTTGGTAGATTCAATTCAGACGATGACCTTGGTTTCGATCCATTCACGGAATCATCAAAAGGATTATCTGCACTTCTTCAAGAGGAGCAAGAACAGATCCCACCACACAATCCCTCATCAACACATACGATAGATGTTTTGAAACAGTATGTCTTATCTTTTATTTTAACAGTTTTTAATCCCTATTAGCTCTAGATTGTTCGGTCAGTTGCCGGAGCAGCGTCAACCAACCCAACAGCTTCAACAGCATCATCACCACCAAACACATCACAGTCAGCACCATCATCATGCACTGCAACAACAACAACAGCAGCAACAGCATCAGCATCAGGATTCACATCAAAGCTTTTTGCAACAATTGCATGCTCAACAGCAGCATCATCAGCAACAACAGCAACAGCAGCAGTATGCAGCAGATATGAGCAGACAGCAGGATTACATGTTGAGCAGAATGATGTCACAACAACAACAACAACAGCATCAACAGCAACAACAACAGCAGCAACAGATGCATCAGCAGAGACAGTACGAATCATCACAAACATATTCAAATCCATACTCAAGTGTATGTTTATTTCATATATTTCTCCTTACTATGAAACTGTTTTCAGTTACATCACACGTCACATCCACAACAATCACAATCTTCGCAGTCGTCCAACTTACTACAGGACTTGTTCAATCGCCAACAGCAAGCACAACAGGCTCAACAGCAAGCCCAACAAGCACAACAACAGGCACAACAACAAGCTCAACAGCAGCAACAACAGCAGCAACAACAGCAGATGTATGGTCTCAATTCGTATGCGTACAGTGAGATGATGATGAACCGAATGCCGTTCGGAGTGGCTCCACCACCAGGTCTCGGAATTCCAAGCACAAACAAACCGGCACAGATGCAACAAGCACAATCACATATGTCACAACAGCAATCACAACACCAGCAACAGCAGAATATGGGATTGTTCGGAATGAATATGAATCACATGATGCAGCAAGAACAACCACAATCAGCACAAGACGCTTTCAAGGCGTTGTTGCCAAATGTGAATGTTCGGTTTATGGATGATTCCTCAATGACACGTTGGTCGCATGAGAACAGTCTGCGATCAAATGTTGTCCCCCCACCTCCCGGTTTCACTTCGGTGTTTAATCGTTAGAATTGCCTTCTGAATCTATCAAATTTTCATTTTAGTTTTTGCTTTTTCTCCTATACTTTCCATCAAATTTCCTCAATCAAAAGAACAGTTTCTGATGTGTATCCCCCGGTTGTGGTAGATGAGAGTAATCTTCTAGTCATATGAATCACACTCGCCAACCCCAACTTTCAATTCAAAATCACATAATAATATTCGTCATATGTTAACGGTATCACTCCTTCATTATAATCATTTTTGTGTCCTTCTTTACAACATGTATCATAAGTATCCATTGGGCCGGTCCTCCGCCTCGAATCATTTTATTCGTGTTTGTTGCCCTTTCCCATAGAATCCCTTTTGATTATATCGTTGTTGGACTTTATTTTAGATCCACGTCCACTTTAAATTCTATATCCTCCAGAATGAAACTTTTCGAACAGTCGTGTAGTGAACAGACTGCACAGCTGACCATCTGAATTCGTCGAGTTTTCATTGTCCTTTTACGCATATTTTTCCCTACACTTTTTCTGGGATTCACACATTAGAAACGGGACGAGTCTCTATTTTCTCCCTCTCTCTCTCTTTCTAGCTTCAACCATATTTATAGCTTTTTTCTGTCCTGGTCATTCCTCTCTGTCTCCTCGTCCCGTTTTCATCCTCTCCTTCCTCTCATTTGTCAGTTTCTGCATTTCTTGAAATTCCAAGTGTTTTTGTCGTATGACAAGATCCATCAGATTCGAGAAATCGTGGTTTCTGTCTTCTTTTCCTGTCCTTCTTTTTCTTTTTTTTTTGGAAAGTTTAGTTGATTCATGTTCTTGTCGTACTCTCACACAACCCTTTTAGTCTTCAATTCTCCTCGTCGAGAACAGGACGAAGGGGATTTTTCTTTCTTTATCGCAATTTTTTTCGTTCGTATTTTCAAAAGCATTCCATCCCCCTATTCAATTATTTTGTTCTCCTCCCTTTTTTAGTCGGTTGGATTTGCTTCTTTTTTTGGTGTGAGAGTGTTACGAATAAAGAGATTATTTGGTGGCTGAATGTGATTTTTTATGTAAGTTATTGTGGTCAAGAAGCTGAGTGTATTTCCAATAAAAAGTAGATGAAAAGGATATAAGGGAAATGAAGCATTTTAAGAACGATGGATGAAGATTTTGATATTGAAGTTTTCACAAAAAATTTGAAGAATAGCCATCCGGAAATCGTACAAGGTCTTGAAGAACCAAGTACTTCGATTCAGTTCGAAACTGATGAATTTGAGAGAAACTTAGTATCAGAATGTCCTGAACTCGCTAAGAAAATATGCGAACTTGATGAAAAAATTGTCAGTGAAGCACAGAAAAACGTTGTGAGCAAAAAGTGAGTATTCACTGAAAACTCCGGAAAACCTATTGTATTTGAGACAGCAAACACGAGATCGTCATGCTCGATTAGAAGCAATGATGGCAGAAGGACGGACTGTAACTGAGATGCCAGATGCAACATATCACGAAAAGATTCTGGAAACAAACGGTCCTATGGAGTTGTTAGCGAAAGCAGTAAAAAACAAAAAAAGAGTAGAAATAAGAGTTCGAGAGGCAGTGCGAATGGATCGTATATTTCGAGGAATTCCAACAACATTTGATGAACATTTCAACGTAGTTGTTCAGGATGCGACAGAAACTTATCTAAGAGGAAGGTTTGTAAACATTTTGGTCCAGCACTTTTACAGTACTTGTTCTCGGAAAACTTGAAATTAATAATTGATTTTTTTTTCAGAAAATCTCAAAAAGAAGTCGGAAAACGAAAACTAATTCAATCACTTCTTCCTGACTTCATGAAATGGAATGAGGGAGGACAATGGCCAATACCATTAGGAGAAAATCGCATTTTGGAGAATCGTTTTCATCGATCTTGTTTCATAAAAGGAGACTCTGTTATTTTGATTCGCGCACTTGAATAAATATTTCTCCTTCATTTTGTTTACGTGAACTGGTTTCCAAACCTTATTAAATCCAGAACAAAGATCTGGAGCACTGATAAGAAAATGGGTATAAATAGAACTGTAATTCAACAGAATCTCCAACGAGTACTTCACTCCTTCATCAAATCGCCATGGCTCAATCCGTCCCACCAGGAGACATCCAGACCCAACCCAACGCGAAGATTGTCTTCAACGCCCCATATGATGACAAGCACACCTACCACATCAAAGTCATCAACTCATCGGCTCGCCGTATTGGATACGGTATCAAGACGACCAATATGAAGAGACTTGGAGTTGATCCACCATGTGGAGTTCTTGATCCAAAGGAAGCTGTTCTTTTGGCTGTGTCTTGCGATGCCTTCGCCTATGGACAGGAGGTTCGTCTCTTCAGTTTCACTCGGAAGACTCAATGATTACTTTTCAGGATACCAACAACGATCGCATCACTGTCGAGTGGACTAACACTCCAGATGGAGCTGCCAAGCAATTCCGTCGCGAGTGGTTCCAGGGAGATGGAATGGTTCGTCGCAAGAACTTGCCGATTGAGTACAATCCATAATAGTGTATGATTGGAAATGACTAGACATCTGTTGAGGACCTGCGGTGCTTTTTCCAATGTTCCAAATACATTTTTTTTAGAAATGAAGCACGCTAAAATTGTTCATTTTTTTCTCAAAAGAGAGAGAGGAGCAATTTTGACCCGAGGTCAACGCGATAATTTGCAGAAAGAATTGAAAAACTCTGTTTTTTGCAAAATTTCGATTTTTGTTTTATGGCCTACTTTCTTCATTCATTCTTGATTCAGTTAGTTTTTTGCTCATTCGATAGCTTTCCTGAAGCTTAACATGATCACCTGCTTCCACATCAAAACCTCAAAAACTGAACGAATGAAAAATCATATTTAAAAAATTTCGCGATATTTTCAGTACTCCAAAATTTTTTCATTTTTTGAGTCCCACTTTCGTTGAAATATCTGGGTTCAAAATGGTCAGATAGTTACACCGAAAACTGCACCAGAAACCCAGAGCGGTTTCCAATGCACCCCAAAAAATCCAGATCAAAATCTCCAAAAATGGCTAAACTGGAGATGCTCAAAGTTGGAAAATTGCAAAAAGTGTAATAATTTTCTACAACAAATTTCCACGGCGAAGCAATCGCGATTTAAGGGAAGAGGGGGAATTCTTTGAAAATATACCTGTTCTTCATTCAGTACCATTAAAAATGTGAAAACTAAAATTAGAAATGTCTACAAGCCATTAAACCGAAACATCGGGGAAACATCTAGAAGTGAATAATATGATGAAAAAGGAAAGGAGCATTGATGATGAGTTTGAAAGAAAAACAGTAGAGAAAGAACCCGAAGCGGAAAGTGTCAAGGTATTACGTGTTCTACTGCGAATTTCAGCTTGAAAAGGGCACTTAGGGGAAACGAAAAATGAAAGCGATAGAATACGGTTAGGGAATAAGATTAACAACAAATGTATATGACTTAAAACTTCAAAAACGGGAAAATAAGAAAAAAACGGAAGAGTAACAACTAACAATTGATTTACAAATGAAAGTGATGACGACGAGAAGGTACCGGGAAGCAAGAAAATAAAGAAATTGAATTATTAGGAGCTCTGATTGCGAAGTGAAGCATATAAATTCATGACCTGAAAAACCCATTTAAATACATTCTTTTTTTTTTCTGAAAGTCTTACCTGTTTATCCAAATTCTTGCCTTTCAAATTGGTCAACGCAGACAGCAACTGATCCGAGAACGCACTAGGAACAAGTCCGTGAAGAGCACGTGAAAATCCATCGGGATCGGATTGATGGAGACTGGATAATGTTGCACATACTTCATGAACTACTAACGTACTCCCAGCATCGGATGGTGTGATATGGGGAAGAGAAGGAATTTCTAAAGCGACACGAAGAGTTCTGGCAGACCACTCAGGAACTATCAATGAGATTTTTGAAAGACAGGATAGAGCAACTTTTTGAGCAGTTTGATCAGATGAAAGAGCAAGACGTGCTGCAGCCTCTAGAACATGATCCATTAGTCCAGGAGTTGTATTCAACGCTGGAGTACAATCACTGGATATCACAGTCAACAAAAGTTGAACGAATGCACGTTGAACATAGAGGAGTGCTCGTTGGCTATCATCTGAAAACAAAACATTTCAATCAGCTGATCATCCATATTACTAACCTTTAGCTGGCAGATTATTCTCCTGTTCTTGAATAGAAGCTCTCGCTGCAATCACCAATACATTTCCCAAGTCCACTCCACTTGTTAGCATCGCCTTCTTGTATTTTGCAACAGTTTGGTGACAGAATATGAGTAGATGATGCATAGAATCGAGATCAGTCGAAACGAGTGCCAACTTTTCGAAAATTCCACTCATATAGGGCATCAGCTCTTCTTCCATAGATACCACTAGACGGTGAGCAAATTGCCGTGTTGTTTCGAGAAGGAAAGAGTTTTCAGGTGTTAGAGTCTCCAGGAACAATTTGATGAGTTTTAGGTAAATTTCGATACAATTACATGCTTTCATAGATTGTGCATTATTGAATGCTTTTGACATACGGCTACAGTAACCAATTATATTGGACATAAACTGAAGAATAGTTTGAATAGTCTCTTCATCTGCTTTTCTTGCTCTTGCTGCGTTCAACTCAGTTAGTCCGTTTTCAAACTTCATAGCCAGGGTAGAAACCAGTTCTCCAACGTATTGAGATTTCATTTCCGATGTTAAATCACCAAAAACAATCAAGGTTGCTGTAGCCTCAAAGATATATCCTTGATCATCAGGCGAAAGGAACTGATTCACATCTGATTGTGGAGAAACAGCTAGAAGAGGTGCAAGTCGTGTGATCACTTCCGAAACTAGTGGTCCCAAAACGGTCTTGTGTGATTTAACGAATCGACAAAACAGGTAGACAATTCGAGTACGGACGCTTGCTGATGGTATTGAGATTCCTCGTTGATCAAGGAATGCCCCAGCAATGTGTGGAATTACAACTGGTTGTGGTTGTAAAACTAGAAGGCGTTCGTAACGGCAAGCGAGTTCAAAATACAGAACGTGTACAGCTGCAGATCTTCCATCAAGAACCAATCCTTCTAGAATTGCAATTGGAAGACGAGCAGCTCGTTGAGAGATTCCTTCACGTGGTGTTTGAAGCATGTTGCTCTAAAGAACCAAATTTTGTAAAGTTTGTATAATGATTTAGTTCAGTTTACTTACCGGAATAATCTCATGAAGATGATAAATGACATTAAGAAGCGCTTCCACTCTGTTAATTGGAATCGAGGATCCTCCAGCTGTCACTTCAGAAGTCCACGGTTCAATGGCATTGATGATCGCTTCTGGACGTTTCAGTCCAATAACATTGAGCATTGATCGAAGTTCTCGTCGGTATTCTTGGAATTCTACTTCATCTTCTCCATCACCTCCAACAGTTAGGTCGTCTCCCATAACATACCGTAAGAATCCTGTTCGGATGACTTTCTCGATAAAATTAGTTTCCTGAAAAAAAAAAACAATCTCCATTTTGTTGACCTTTTGTTCAGTACAAAACTGTGCTCTTTGAATTATCTTTCAGTCCGTTGGAAGTTAAAGAAAAACTTACAGTTGGATGAAACTTGATGAGAAACGAGGAATACGCTCTAATATAGTCAATGCACATATCACTCAACGCTGGATCGTCGTTGTTCAACACAATCAATGCTGAATCTGCAAGCCCCGCCATCTCTTGTACACAACATGCTTGTTCTTTTTCCAAAATCGCACTGGCGCACAATCTGCAAATAAGAAAATTTGACTAATTAAAATTCAAAGGTGTTGCCCTTCCGACAATCTTCGGCTTTCAATTCTTTCCTCCCTCCAACCGGTCACTCTTCTATGCTTCTCACTTTTTCCTCGCGCGATCTGCGATGCGTGACTCACCTCACCGCTTGCCATTCCGCCTTCTTTTCTCATTTCTCATCTTTTCGACACATACCAGTTTCAAACAGACTTCATCAATTTACACTCTTTTTCTATTGTTTTATTACTCGAAATTGTTTGTTATTCCGTTCAGATTCTGATGTATCGCGCGGGAATCTTACTGTTCTTATTATCAGCTGCTGGATCTGCCAGCGCGCAAGGAGCTGAATGGCTATGTGAATCTCTAATTTGTGATCCCCCGAAGAAATGCCTTATTGTTGACCAGGTTTGGATTTTTTTTCATGCATTCAAAATTATTTTGTACAGCTTCAATATGACTATTGTTGCTGACTTAGACAAAGTTAATCCGAAAGACTTTCCTCTCAAACTGTAATCTTACAGGTCGCTCAATGTCTAGTAGAAACCACACCATCACCGCCTCCATTCGGAACAATCAATGGTGGTCAACCATTGTTCCCTCCTCCAGCCCAAACAGGAACTCCTCCGAATATTCCAGCTCCTTTAGCTCCTACCCCAACTATACCACCTAGTACACAGCCTCCATCCACTACACCACCGTCACCACTTGCTCCATTTTTGAGTTTGTTTGGAGGAGGAACACCAGGTGCACAAGCCCCAACATTGCTTCCAACATTTCCCCCTTTCACTCTTCCAACTCTACCCACTACGGCTCCACCTACTACAGCAGCTCCAGTAGACGTCTGCTCTCTCCCACCAGTTACAGGAACTTGTAGTAGAGCGAGAATCATGTGGTAACTATTCATTTTATCAAGTTTGAACCACCAACAAATATTTGTAGGTACTACGACACAGAATCCAGAAAATGCGAGAGATTCAGTTGGAGTGGTTGTGGAAACCAGAATAGATTCGCTAGCAAAATGCAATGTGAGCAAACTTGCTTACAGAACGCACTTTTTAAGAAAAGATTTTAAGTATTCTATCTTTTAATAACTAATTTTTGTATATAATGTACTTTTTTTCAATATTTGCATTCCAATGAAACGAACTCACTTGTTTTGAACATCTAGAAGAACTAATCCAAGTGTATTCACGAGTGATCCAACACGTGTCACTTCATCTTCATCGTTATTCTGAAAAAAATGATGGAATGAACTTATTGCTTTTGAAAGTGCGGGGATTACTCAAATCGAAGTAAAAACTATTTTGAATTTCAGAGACTTTTTTCTTGAAAAATATGAAACTGCAAATTCTTACATCGTTCACTGTTAGTAGACCGTTATCACGAAGAACGCGCATTACTGTTAGAGCCAATCCAACTTTCTTCTCAGCTGGCATTCCTTTTTCTAGAAGACCACATACGGCGGCTGTTGCTGACTGAAATTAAACGGTATCCTATTTGTTTGAAGATCATTGTAACATTACCTCAGAAGTTGCAGAATTTTGAAATTTGGAAATTATAAGCGGCATCACATAATCATTTGCTACTAAATCCAACTCAATCCAATCGACATAAGAAGCGATATTATCCAGAACCAGACACTGAATGACATTGTCGTCTTGATGAGCGTTTGCAATGGAGAGCCAACTTTTAGCAATTTCGTTTATGCAAATTTCTCTCATAGCATCTTTTATTTTGATATTCCTATCACTTTCCTGAAGAAATTTATCGGAAATAAGCGTTTCAAAGTTTTCTTACGTTTTTTGATCTCTGTATGTCTCGGTTTACAACTTCTGTGTCTATAGCAAGAAGAACTTTCAAATAGAAAAATGCAACTTTTCGTTCGTTGATATTACCGGAGAAAAATCTGTAATAGAAAAAATAGATTAAAAACCGGATTTAAAAAGCTCACAAATCATTGAAAAAAGACGACCATCTTTCAGGAAAATCGGCTGCGAAAACGAGCGAGAAGATGTGAGCCATTTTGTTTGTTAAGAATGCAGGTTGGTCTACAGGAGAACTCCTGGAGATTTTTGTGTAGTGAAGCAGAAAATTCCTGATAACCATCACATCCAGATCGCTGGATAAATGATATCGTTTATTGAGATAATCCTCTATAACTTGTAACAATAGAAATTGTTCCTCTGGCGGCCTGTAAAATCATGTTCCCGTGCTATTATTGAATTTAGAAAACATACGGTTTGAGTGGCCCCATGAACGATTCTACTGATTTCTTCCATCCCAATTCATCCTTTTTCAGCGCCTCCAAGGCTTGATAAATCTAAAAATGTGTTAGATGGCATTGAATTTAATCTAACTTTTCGATTATACCTCTTGCTGTTTTGTTGGATCCGTAACTGCAATTCCAGCATTTCCATTTATTCCGAACATATCCTTTCCCCCTTTTCCTGTCTTTATTTCATTAGGTTTACACGTATTCGGGTTTTTCGTCGTTCGTGTCGGAGAAGACTCACCTGAAATTATCGATTTTCGTTCATTTTTTTCTTTCCTTTTTTATTTCTTTTCCGGAATCAGTAATTAAATTGAATCGATTAGTAATGTATGCGAAACAAGGTAAATCGTACTAATTAAGCCAGTATTTCCACCCGGCTTGCCTTCGAACTGCACGGGTCTCGCAACGATTAGGCGCAAAATTACATGCGCCTTTAAACTTATTTTGCATTTCTTTTTTACCTGGTTTTTACTGATAAATTTTTGTATTTGTTACTTGTTCAGAAAAAAATGGCAAAGAGTTTGAGATCGAAGTTCAAAAGAAAGGTCCGCGCTATCGCCAGAACCAAAAAGCAGCCAAAAACGGATGCTTTTCTTCAAAAAGCAGTCCAGAAACGTGATGAATACGAGAAAGCAGAAGCAGGTGATTGTTTGATACGAAAATTACACTCAACTAAACAACACAAATATTCAGAGAAAACAAAGACAGATGGAAATTCGACAGGAGAAAAGGTATTTTTGTGCTTAGTGAATTGAAATTGATGTTTATGCTTAGATGGAAGTGACATCAGACGCCGCAACTATCAACACAAAGACTCTCCGAAAGAAAGACGGTTCATTCCCATCATGGCTATCTGGAACGTAAGTGAAATTTCTAATTTCTATAAATCTTGAAACGATTAGGTGATAACGATATTTCTAACAATATTTCCGATTTCAGACAAAAGAAGAAAGCAACAAAAAAGAGCAAAGCGATCAAAAAATCCAAAACTAAGACAGCCCATAACTTCAGATGATTTCATCGAATTTACATGCTGATACTTATTCTAATTGTTCTGTTATTGTTACATTGTTCGTTATGAATTTCGAAAAAGTTTCAAGTTATATTTTTTTTATTATGCGCTGGCAACGTCCCTAAATGTTTTCTCCAAAATGATTGTTGAAAATATTTCTGGTGAGGTTGGACCCATGGCCTGTTTGACATCTTCTTAAGCGCCGCCTGCTTCGCCCCGGCGCAGTGTGGTGGTATCCGTACCGAGTTTCCAATCAATTTCTAGTTTCAACGGTTTCATAGACTCTACTCGTAAACTGAAGCCTTAATAGATCGTGGGGATCAAACGTCTGAATGAATACACTATGGATGAGATACGACCGTCACGCTTGCCTTGCCCTTTTCATGCCTCGAGAGAATTTCACACCGGCGTATCCGGAGATGGAACTGTTGCATTAGAATTAGTTTCGAACGGCAATTGCGAGACAGAAGTTTGAAGATAACTGTCAAAAAACGACATATCCACTGTGATTTTGAAGAAAGTCAGAGCCTATGCAATCAAAGTTTACGGGAATGTTTATGTTGTGATTGTATTAAAAATTGACAATTCATTTCCAGAAGTTAAAACAATGTAGTGTTCTCATAATTAGATTACAATGATACACGGTAAACAATTTTATTTTAACAAAAGGAAAACAGTTTCCACAACTTAGTTGCGGGCGAGGAACTCGTGATGACGCTGGTATGGCGACTTCTCGAGGGCCTCCTCCTTCCAGAGATCTGGAGTAAGGTAGGAGTAGGTTCTCTGGAGAGCGGCATAGGTGGCCTTGGCGAAGTTACCAAGGGTAGCAGTGGATCCCTTAGCGGCGGTGTAGCAATCCTCGATTCCAGCCATTTGAAGAAGCTTCTTTGGAACTGGGGCAGAGACGATACCAGTACCACGTGGAGCTGGGATGAGTCTGACCATAACAGAGGCGCACTTTCCGGTGACCTTGCAAGGAACGGTATGTGGGAGTCCGATCTTGTTACCCCAGTATCCTCTGCGGACTGGAACGACGGCGAGCTTGGCGGCAACGATGGCTCCACGGATAGCGGTGGCGACTTCCTTAGAGCACTTGACTCCAAGTCCGACGTGTCCGTTGTGATCTCCGATGGCGACGAAAGCCTTGAAGCGGGTACGTTGTCCGGCACTGAAACCCCAATGATTCTTCTCTGATCGATATTATATTTTAAAAACTTACGTGGTCTGCTTTTGGACTGGAGAGATCTTGAGGACTTCGTCCTTGAGGTTGGAGCAGAGAGCATCGATGATCTCGAACTCCTTGATTGGGAGGGAGTTGAGGTAGATCTCCTCGAGGGTGGTGATCTTCTTCTCCTTGACGAGTCTTCCGAGCTTGGTGACTGGAGTCCATTCGGTCTCCTTCTCTCCACCACGTCCGGCTCTGTAAATAAGGGGTTTAAAAATTATGAATTCGTAACTATCTTCGCACCTTCCTCCGCGTCCTCCACGTCCACCGCGGCCTCCGCGTCCACCACGTCCAGCTGGACGATCTCCAGTTGGGCGAGCTCCTCCACGAGCACCTCCGCGGGCACCTCCGAATCCAGATTGGAAGCCTCCTCTATCGGCCATTTTGAATTGTGTACCTCAAGCTGCAAAATTACGAAAAGTTCGACACAAGGGACTTCAAAACAATGGAGAACGGAAATTCAGGATTACATACTGCGAAACGAATGGAAACTCGCTTTTATAATTAAAAATTACTCAAATTCATTTTCAAATTATTATTGATTTTCAAAACAAAAAGTGGACAATATCCCTTAAAATTGGCGAAAATTTGCAAATTTTTAGGGAAAAAAGACAAAACAGAAAAAGCAGCCAGGGGCTGTGGAACAAGGCAAAGCGTGGCGAGACCCGCCGTCAAGAGAAGTTAGTGCGCCTTTAAAATGTGGCTGTGTAAATTCACTTTTGGAAATGGAAAAAAACCATTTCAAAAGCAAATCTCATTGAAATTTCAATTGAAAAGGAATAAACATTATTTGGTGAACAAAAAATATTTTTTTTAAACCTAGTAGATATTTTTAGTTGAAGATTCTCGTCTTTTGACAATACTTTCGATATGTCTCTCAAACAACTACGTTCACAAACGAAAGAAAATATTTTTCATAAATAACGAAAACGTTTTTCAAAACTCTTGTCATCTTCACATAAATGTCCACACTTTTTCTTCCTATGTCTGGTACCAGCTTCAGAGAAATCAGGTTTACCTCGATTTCAGTTTGTAAGTAAAATTGATGACTTTCAAATAAAAATTCAGGATTGACATTCCACAACTGCCTCCTGGGAGAGCGAGTTTCTGTGAATGAATTCATAACAAAAATGTAAAGAGCTAAAAAATAACAGCTGAAAATGAATAGTAAAACACAGTACTCTAGAGATAATATTCATTTTCCATTCTGCCAATAGTTTTGATAAAGTTTTCCATAATTATAAAAGTTAGTTTTTTCCTTTGTGAATATTGGCTGGTTGAGAGGCATTCCGATATCATCATCCACTGTCCGGAGTCTCGAATAAACAAGATCCATGCTGACGACGGCAGAGTTTTTTTGACTGTCTCCAACGACAGTGTCATTCTCGAAAAACTCGCTTTTCAACGGAGGAAATTCCTGGAAAACAGTCGTTCTTTTTACTTGATACACAGAGAATGTACCGTAGTTGCTGCATACCAGCTCTTGAACACATTCATTTTCTGCTTCCTCTCAGCGACTGTTCTCAAAAACATATTGTAGGCGGAATGTTGTAGTTGAAGAAATTGCAAGTACTCATTATTAGTGAGTCCATCCAATGTGCCACTTTCGAAAAAAATTAGAAAAACGAGAAAAATCACTTTCATTGCGCAGTAATCAATAATAAATATGGTTGTGTGATCAAATGTGATGATGTAAAGTGTATTGTATTGAGAAACCGTGTAGTGAATAGTGTAATAGTAATCTTGACAAGAATTCTCATTGTTCAAATATCTTTTTGTTTCACTTCTGTCCGAATAATAAAAAGATTATGTTACAAAAAATTGAAAACTTAAAAAAAACTGTTCTTCATTTTCCGTTTTCAAATGTTCTATAATACTTCAGAATCCTTAAAAAATATAATAAAACTCCCACAAATCCGATGAATATGAGTAATCGAAGCAACCCATTAGAGTAAATTGATAAAAAGAAAACAGGATTGAGCTGTCTTCAGAAGAGGAAGCTTATCGGCTGACGAATACCGTAGGAATATGATCCGAGATGATCCGATTCGACGGAGAGGGGCTCCTTCCAGTCGAAATTAACTTCATTTCGTACATTTTCTTCGACCCAAACCAGACGACTCATCTCTTTCCGAGGAATCGTTTTCTAAAAATTCAAAGTAATGAAAACAGGGTTTTTATTCCCTCTCTGGATATTTCTTCTTTTGAATTCTTTGGTATTATGCCAAGAAACTGAACGTATTCTTGCCAACAATGGAACTGAAGACCATGAGAACATTCCATCGAAAGGATCCTCTCCCAATACAAATCCACTGTTTCTATCAAATTCAACAGCTGGATTGTATGATTCAAAAGGAAGAATCCGTCTAACAATCGGACATATTGGAGCAATTGGTGCATTGAGAAATGACGTAAAAATACTGGAAGTTTCTCATAAATCCTTGCTGGCAGAAGGAATATTGGATGACGATTTGGATGTTGAGTACGTTTTTTTGAATTCTTTCAGAGAGAGCAAAAGTGATCTGGTGTCGTTTTGTTAGAGAGATATCACGTTGATACGATTTCAGGATCATTTCTCAAACGGGATGTGGAGAATCATATGAAGGTGTTGCCGTGGCAGCAGACATGTATCATCTCCAAAAAGTCAAAGCTTTCATTGGACCTTACTGTAACGCTGAAATGGATGCTGTTGCTCGGATGGCTGCATTTTGGAATATCCCAATTGTGGGATACATGGCTGCTTCAAACAATTTGGCAGATAAGAATGCATACCCAACACTTGCCAGAATATCCGTATGAATTCCAATTTTCTTCTGTCGGTTAACCTCTAACATTTCAGTTGAGAACCACTAATTCAATTGCTGAAGCTACGTGTGCCATGCTTCGACACTACGGATGGTCAAAAGTGGCAATTGTGACAAATACAGGAGTTTTAGCCTATGACAGAGTCACTTCCTTTGAAGAAGTTTTCCATCAAAGAGGTATCAATGTCATCAAAAAAATCATGTTTGACGAAGGAGCTGATTCAAAGGCAATGGTTGCATCAGGACTTCTGAATGATATCAAGAACAGTGCAAGAAGTGAGTTGGAATATTCCAGAACAGATTTTATATCAATTTACAGTTGTTATATGCTTGTTCTCAAATACTAGAGAATCTTCTCGTGAATTTTTAACTGCTGCAAATACACAAGGAATGAGTGTGAATGAATTTGGCTACGTATTCCCGTGGCTTCAGGATGGTGGAAAAGATATTGCTCCATGGACTGGATCAGATGGATCAATGCTTCAAAAGGTCAAGGATCAATATGCAAATGCAATTATTGTGAGTTAAATCTGCATTTTATATAATCTTCATAAGAAATGTTTTTATTGAACTTATCTCTTTCTAATATTTTTCTACTTATAAAAACTATCCGGCTTTTTCTGTATTTTTGTTTTTTCCCATATGTTTTATAACTAACTTATTTTTGTCTTCTATTGAGAACCGTTTGATTTCATTGTTTGAAAAAAAACACTTTCAGATCGATGATGTGAACAGCTTTGATAACACAATTGTTGGTCCATTTGTCGAAAGAATCAAAGATGTTGGATTAACTGAAGCTGATGTTGATATTGCCAATATTTATGGATATCTCTATCTTTTCGATGCTTTGAAACTCTATGCTCTTGCGGCACGGAAAGTTTTAAATGAAACTGGAAAAGCTGAAAATCTGATAAATGGCCGCATGATGTGGCAAAACATGAGAAAAATGAAGTTTGTTGGAATGGTTGGAGCATCTGGAATTGCTTCTGGACAAGTAACAATGGATGATCGTGCTGAAAGAGCTCCACTTTATCGTGGATTCTTTGTGTCTCCTAACACAGATGCCGTTCTTCCAATGGTCCATATGGAGCCTACAATGTTAGATAACTGTGATGGACTTGCGAATAAATCTGGGTGTTATGAGATTGTGGTGACTGATATGATGAGAGACTTTTGGCCGTCTATAGACAGGAAAATGCCTAAGGTGTGTACGAAATTCCGTTTAATCTGTAAAGATTACATCGAATTTTTGAGGACGAGCCAGACTGCGGTTTTCGTAATGAGAGATGTGATTACACACTGATT
>GL380021.1:193916-207629 GCA_000143925.2 Caenorhabditis brenneri
TACTGTAGTTGGTTTGGATGCAAGATTACTGGATTCCAATTCAGAAGGCAACGCATGGAGCAATTGATAAAACACAACAGTTGATAAGAGAGTTCGGACAGAAGAGCATAATCTGATGGTAAGTTGATTTTTTAAAAGAACATTGATTGATATCTTCTCAATATTCAGATGGAACTCTCCAACTATGAACAAGAAGAACAATTAACTGAACAAGAAAGAGCGGGTGACTTCAGAATACCAGCTGACACAGACGTCGCTGTTCTTTTTGTTGTCAATTGTGAATCCCAATTGTTGAGCCTTCGAGTTGAAGCTTCTCATGATATTCCGATTAGAGGAGTTTTAATTTTCGCAGAAGGTCTTTTTGACGGAGAATCATACATTTGGATTCCACCGAATGAACATCAATCAAGGAGTACCATTGATATCCCCTTAGTTATTGATAAGGATTCGACGAATGATCTTCACACTAAAGTATTTTTGGGTCATGTTGATTCGTAAGTGAAATGAACAAGAATGTCATAATAAATTCAGTTTTTAGAAATAAATTAATGGTGATGGAGAACACGAGAATTCTCCCAAGATTCTGTAGATTCACCCTACTAAAAGATGAATATGCTAAATTCTTTTTCATGCCAACTGGATATATTAAATTCGAAATCAACACGAAAGCGGCAAAAGTGGGTGAAGAAGGCGCCGGGGTTACTGAACAATCAACGTTTGGCATTTTATAATTTTTGAAATTACAGCTTTCTGATTGGGTTCAGGAGAGTTTTACAATAGATTCATCTCTTGTGGAGATGTTTGATGACGCTGAAGGAGAGTTTAGATTCATGGGATTACGACCAAAACATGATCAGTCTTTGATGTTTAAAATCAGTCATGCTCAGAAAACTTTTGAGATTTATCATGATAGTATTGAGACAATGGGAGCAATTGTACAGAGTTATGCGAGTTTCTTTCAAATTCAGGACATGGAATGTGTGGCACACTTCCCAGATGTTTTCAAAGAAGCCACAGAGATCTTGGAAGAGGTAAAACGGATTTTTGACAGAATTCAAGTTATTTAAAATTTGGAAGTCTATGTTCTAAACTCGACCAACAAAAACATTAATGAAAGATCACTTTCCCAAGTGGAATGTATTCGAGTGCATAGGAATCAGTTGAATCATTCTCTCAAAAGTCGTGGGCATTTGTCTAACAATCCTTTACGTGATCATACATCTGAAAATGACGATTTCCTTTACTAATTCTTCTTTCAAAGACTCTTTACCACCCACTAAGACCTAGTCATCTCATGAAAAAATACATTGTTTCTGACATATTTCCGTTTTATAATCACAATACTTTCAGCTGGAACCAATGACCGAAGTCCGTGACCGTCTAACTGCAGAACTTCAAGAAAGACAAACTGCTGTTAGAGAAGTGATAATCCGTGCGGAAGATGCCATTGCTATTGATAATATGTCAGTATTAATCTTAATTTTTGACATTTCTTTCACTAATCCCTCATTCTTTTTCCAGACCAGACGCCAGAAAATGCTATATTCGACTGAAAGCCAACGATGCGGCAGCTAGGCAAGCAGCAAATCTCAGGTAGAAATACTAGAATACCCCAGAAGAATTTAGAGATTTCAGATGGAATAACCAGGATAGGTGTGTGAAATCGTTGCGTCGACTCAACAAGATAATTGAGAATTGTGCTCGTCTACGTGGTTTGTTCATACTACCCTGATCAAAATAAAAACAAAAACTGTGATTCTTTCAGTTGGAGAACCCGGAAGACAGATTGTCACCTCATGCAGATCTGCTATTTCTGAAGACAATAAACAGATTATAACAAAGGTTTTGCAATATGGAGCATCGAGTCAATAATTTATTTCAAAATTGTTTTTGAATAATCTCGAAATCATTATTTACGAAAAAAAAAATTGTGTTTGTGTTTTCATCCTGGCTCTGAAAAAATGGATTTGACAAATGAAATGAATGACATATTTCTGGAGTTTCGTATCATAACACCAATCCTGGAAAAGAAAAACGATGAATTCAATTCGATCGTTGACGACAAATGCATAAAAATTTGAGAACTGAGAATTCCAGTTTATAAGAATATTGAAACACATTCACACATATAATTCTGAGCATGTGTGATGTGTGACACATTTCAATGCTCAATTTCTAAACGACAGTTTGAATACAGCTATATTAGAATGGCGTTATGAAACAATTGTTCATTCATAATATATACAGGTACCGGTAACATGAATTAAAAGGAAATCTTCACAGAAGTTTAGCAAATCTGACAACAATCAGCAAGAAGTTCAGTGCATTCTGTCTCGGCTTCCCCGTTTTGAATCCTTTCGGTCGTCGATTGAAACTTTTTACGCTTTCGATCAGATAGATACTTTCCGAGACCCTGAAACTAATGGGTTTGATAGAGAACTGTTAGATATCAACCAACCTTATACAACTTCATAGTTCCCACCACATTTGCCATTCTTCCACCCATTGTAATCATAACTAAAAGAACAGCACTTGGCTCCGTGATCTCCTCTTCTTCTTCTGTTCCATCTGTAGAATTTACTCGAATCCCTGCATCTCGAAACTTTTGATCTACCGCTGCTTTAATGACATCTTTATCCAGTTGAGCTTTTATGAGAAGTAAAGCAGCACCGAAGACGTTTAAGATGATTCCATAGGCGATGAGTTCGTGCCAACCTGAAAATGAAAGGATCAGGTGAGGATCGCGGAAAGGAAACAGTCTGCATACTTCCGATAGTCTCATTTTGAACTTAAAAGACTTTAAAGAGAAAACTTTCGCAATAAAAACAAAAACTCAGAGTTGGGGACAAAGTAAGGTATCCGACAAAAACACTTTTTCCTATAATAATTTCAAACTGCTGAAATGACTTATGGAGTCGATTGTTCAGAACAAAAAAACAATGGAAGAGAACAATGGATAATCCAAAAGTCTAACTCAAAAACTCACTTGCTTTCCTTCTATTATGCTTGAAAATTGTCCACTTTTCCTTCCATGTCTGATCTTGTCCACGTCGATATCGTCTTTGATTACGAGCCATTCAATTGATTTAGAATAAGAGAAAGATTAGAATAAGAGAAAGGAGTGGTATGAGAAGAGAAAAAAGTTCTATTAGATGTGTGTGAAGAAGATGAATATCTGTGGAGGAAAAAGGCGGATTATTGGATATATTAGATGAGCTCTAGGATTAAAGCATTGTATGAAATAGTGTGGAGAATCAAGAGACACAGAGACTCCAGAAGGTGTTTTTATCACTATCCTGTGTTTATGACGATTCTTCACAGGTACAAAACACTATCCGCTTCTGATTCAGCGAAACGAATCTTTGACCTTGTATTTAAGAATTCTGTCTGCTCCGCTTTTTTTGTTTCTAGTCTTTATTCTATTTTGATGGGAATCCCTACTTGATTTGCGTCAATTTCAGCACGTTTTCTCTGAAAATACTCTGTAATCCAAGTCTCTATACACTTTATTATTTTCGAAAAAAGGAATGTGATGGCCAGGAAAAATAATCAAAACTTTTTCGAGAAAAATGGGAAAAAGAGTGAAGGAGGGATAGAATTTATTATCAATAGTAGGTGACGATGTGGCGAGTTGGTACGTTGATTCGACTGTTTCTGATTGTATGTGGAGTAATGATTGGAAGAGGATTGGATGACGACGATGTGGATGACTTAAACCTGAAAATGGTTAGAATTGCGGAATGAATAGCCGAACTGAACCATTCAAAAAGTTAGAAGGTTTGAAGTTAAAAACAAATGCATTTCTAAAAGAAGCTTCGACAATTCAAACTCAATACTTTAACATTCTAAACTCTCAAAAGTATTACCTGTCCAGTTGTCTGTCCTTGATGGAAAGTGTGCGACTCGACTCCTCCGTGACCGTATCCACGTGGTCCGAACATTGCTCCGTAGCAGCGGTTGCAGTACGGCTTTCCCTCTCTCTAAAAAATATAGTTTCTCATTTCAGAAGATTCATCACGATTTCAAAAAACCCACCTCAGAATGACTTCCAGCAGCCAACGTCTTCTTACAAGCCTCGTTCTCACAACGGAGACATGGACGGTGCCAGTCGAATCCGATCGATGTCACGCGCTCGGCTGTAATTTTCTTTGGTTCGGAAAACAGTGAAAAATTGAAAAACCTACCGAAATAGACAGGCTTCTGACAACGTGGGCAGTTTGGCATGTTTGTCGTTTGAATGGATTTTCGGTTTCTGGAAGAAAAGAGATACGGATGTAATAAAAGAAGAAAGATGGACAAAAAAGGAAAGATATATAACAGAATTCTAAAATAGATGAGCAGAAAAAGAAAGAGAAGAAACAAAACAAGGAGATTTCAAGCTGCTGACTCTGGTCACGCGCAATGTTTACCAAATGTTTTGAGGAGAGGACAAAAAAGGAATAAAGACAAAAGTAGAGCTCGAAGAGCAGATTACTGTTGGATAACACGTGAAGAGAAAATATTCGAAAATGTGGCTGGAGGGTCACGGGGAAAATTCTGATGCATCACGGTTTGAAAATCGATTCTCAAAGTTCATTTTTCATCCTTTCAAAAGTTCAAAACCTGTTTTTTTCACTCTCAGTTTTCGAGGTCTTCGAGTTGATCAAATTTTATTTCTTTGAGTTGCTTTGATCAGCAACAATTCTAAATTATTTTTTATCGTGCGGAACGTCCAAAATTGAAATAAAGAACATAGACAACGTTATAATATGTTGAAGATTTTGGTGTATCATTCATTCATAATATCTAGTGCCAATCGTTCGGAGTCTTACATCTCGTGGGCTGGTGTAGTTATTGAAAAACGGTGCACAGATATATGACCGTTACAATTTTTCGACATTTCCTAGAGATGAAAACTTTTCGATAGGTCTACTGGACACTGAGCCATGGTCCTAATGTACCGTTTACTGAAAACATGTATACAACAATCCTATCATTTGAGAAAACCTATAGACTCGGAATCGTTAAACTTCAGAATATCTTCTCATAATACTAGTCTTCCTATGAAATCCAAAACAAATTATCACGTGCAAACATATAACAACCCTATACCTGGAAGGTGTGTCTAAACAGAGACACCTGCCAAAGAAAACAAAAACTGACAGTTGGGGTGAGGTACAAATACGGTTAGAAGAGAACAGAGAAATCAGAGAGAAGTGTTTCGAATTTCACACAATTCGAAACTGCATTTAAAAGGCATTGAATTGGTCTGAAAGCAAAAATAAACCAAGGGAAAAATGAGTGAGGGAATAAAAAACGGGAAAAGATTATTACTTTTTGCGGGCGTCGCACAACAAAAAATTTGCATAAAATTTCAGATCACAGAATTATTGAGTCATATGTATACTGGCAGTTCTGTGAAAAATATAATACTTTTCTGAATTTGGGGAACGAAATATATTGTTAGAAGTTAATCAATAGAATAAGAAGGGAACTCGAAATCCATCTGAAAACTCAGTTCACGACCTTTTTTCTCTCTAAAAAGATATCTCACAAAACGAAAAGGACAAAATGAAAAGGGCAAGTGGATGGAGAGACAATATGCCTCGGCACATCTGTTCTTTTACAACTTTTTACCACTGACCCTGCGCGGAGAAGCGAAGAAAAAGATTGAGGATGGAAGAGGATGGAGGATGGAACAAGAAACAGGTGCAATTTGCACTTCATCCAAATAAAAGACATGTTTCGTGATGAGGTGACAGGAATAAAACAGTGTTTGGGGGATCGAATTAGGCATGTACGATTGAAAGGGAAGAATGTACTTGTTCCATTTGATGTGCTAATTGATGAGAAAGGGGTTTCCTCAAAGGCACTTTTAATAGAGGAAAGAGGTTTGCAATATAAGATCAAGAGTATCTGAACCTTTCATATAAAAAGAAGTATCGTAGAGCCAAAATTCAGAATCTACTAGCAAGCTCGAGTATGAGCCACAAAAGGAAAAAAAGAAATGAGTCATTTCTCTTACTGAACAAAGTTTTTCTGTTCATTCAAGGTCGTACCAATGAGACATGACTACAGCATATTCTCAATTTTGAATGCAGCACCGTATAAAAAATAGGAATTCATTTCAAACAAGAAAGAGCTGAATATCAAAAAGTGTGTATCAGTTTTCAAATAAACAAAGCATGCTGAAAAGTGTCATGTGTCAAGAAACCACTTCATTCATTTCTCTCTTCGTTACAGTAATCCAATTTGAATAACCACTTGAAAATGAATTGACAAACAAGAAAAAACGGAGATGTTTACCAGTCTTTTTGGAAGTGTTTCTGGAAGAAAACGGAAAAAAGAGATGGATAAAAATGTAGAAAAAAGAGAGAGTGAGAGTGTGGGAGGGATCAAATGGAATAAACAAATAAGTAGAGTAGAACGTATTGTCGCCGGGAAAGGAAACGGGCATTGAAGGAGAAGAAGATGAAGCGGGTGGAGGAGATTAAAAGTCACAACTGGTTCAGATGAAGAGAAATGAAGCTCGACTTTCGCCTTCATCTGTGCAACATCATGTGACACCAACACCACCAAACGGACGACCTTTCAAAGTGATTTGTCTTGTCGTCTGCGCCTTCCGAAATGGCGCCAAACGACTTCTTTTTGAAAAAAGTTGGCAACATTCCAAGGCCAGTGACCTATTCGATCGGTCTGGGAATGGTTGGGGAAGCCGCTTCGAATAACAGCAACACATTTTCTATGTGTACGTAAGAATTGTTTCAATAACTTTATTCACAAAAACCCTTGTATAAATTACGGACCAGTAAAAAATTACATTGGCATAAGAGAAAGAATTATGATTTTTAAAGACGGGCGATCAGGTCGCTGCGGTGTTGCGTATCGGAGAAAAGTGCTTTGATAAGTCCAATCACTTCCGACCGGCTCAAGTGCTCCGCCATTGGACCTTTAGCATTGAACCATCTGTGCTCGATGTCCTGGAATGAAATTAATAAAAACTGTTAGATTTGGAGTCTCAACATACCTGCATTCTGTTTCCGAGTACGAAAACAATCTCATTGAGCCGAAAGTATTCTCTGGCACAGAAATCAGTGACTTTCGATTGCTCTTGGTAAGTGACAATATTGGCGACAACTTCGAGTAGTTTTTTGAAAACATCAGCCATCACATTAGCATCATTCTCTCGGAAATCGGAAGTAGTGACAACGTGCCGAACGAGCGAATCCAGAAGGAATGAAATAAGTGATCCAATCACTTTACAGTATACTACTTCGGTGAGAGGCTCTCTGAGATTCTTCGCAATCAAACGAATATGAAGAAGACAAGCAGCCAAACATTTGATCAATTTCGGCTCCTCTTTCGGTACCAAAACTTCAGTAACCTCGGACATTTCTTCTTGTGGTGCAAATGTGTTCTTCGTAGTTTTGTAACTGACAGGCAAATGTTCAAAAATACTATGGTCTTCCAAATAGACAGACATCTCCCGTCTGCATCTTGTCAATGTTTTCTCCATACAATCTGCAGCAACACTACGAAGTCGAATCACTGAATCAATTAAAAGAGGCTCCAATAACGTCTTCTGGTTATCGTTTTGAGCTTCAAATGACATCGTCATAATGCAGTGCGATATGTAGTGACAATTGTTGTAGAAAATCGCTGCCATATTTGGAATTGAACTGAATAGCTCAGCATGCTTTCTCGGCGATTGAATAATGTAAAGACGAACAATGTTTTGTGCAGTGAGTGCCAGTTTGGCACGAGCGCCTTCGTCTTCAGAAGCAAATGCAGCTTTCACATTGTCACGCAATAGATTCACGAAGCTGATAGTTGATGCGCTGGAAGATAATCCGCTTTTTCCAATGATGAATTAACGAAGAAACATACCTAACAGTGCATTTTTGGAAAGCAAAGTACGATGGGAACTGAGATTCTTCGTTGTGATTCCAAAGCCGGGCAAGATCATTTCCATATTCCTTTGCATATTTCTCTGCATGCGAATGAGCTTTAGCGAGCAAATCAATGTCCTTAACTGCTGAATCATCAACTCCCACAGTAACTAATTTATCGTATGTTTCGTTAACCAACTTGTTAGCTCTCGAGACGATTGCATAGCATCGGCGAGTTACGAAAATAGTGTCAGTGTTGAGTTCAAAAAGCAATTTTGCATTTGGTGCGAAAAATCCTAGCGATTTCATTTTAACAACGAATTCCTCTCCAGTTTTCAACAAGTTGATAAAATTATCTTGGTCTTCGTCAGCAGTTTCAGTGACTGGAGCAGCAATGGCAATCACATTTTCCAAAACCATGGTGATTAGTCTCGATTGAATTGTGCTTCCTATCATTGACATAAACGTTCTTCCACATGCATCTAAGAGCTCGTGTGTTTTGAGCACCTCTGCTAATTCAGAGAAAAATGTGTCCAACGATCTGAAATATAATTTATGAACTATGCTAATCTACACAACTCTTCACTCACTCGAGCACTTTCTGAACATCCATAGATTTGTATTTTTTGCTACGTGGCTTTTGATTGATCAGGAATCTAGTCTGGTCTGGGGTTGGATTGTCTACGACAAACACATCAACACCATCTCTACTGGAAATGATTGCGTCACAAAACACATCCAGAATGACGGTCTTCCATGCATCAAGGCGCTCCGGCAACTGACCAATCATATTCATTGCAGTGAGTGTTTCATTCAGATTTTTCTGCTCTTCAGTGGTGAACGCGTTCAGAACAGTGAAAGAGATATTGGATTTATCACTGCCTTGCTTCTTCGAAACTTTTGGGATACTCATGGCTCTGTCATAATCAGCTGATAGTTGATAGCGACAATTGTAGCTCAACACTGAATACTCATCAGAGAAATGTTTTAACGGGGTGCTCATATCAAACCCCTCGCACTGTATTCCTTCAAGAAGAGAATTAGTGTCATTCAAGTAATCCTTGCAAGCGAGAATCGCATTTCCCCACTCAATTCTATTGGTTGTTTTGCTTCGCATGATAATCAATTGCTCTTCTACTTTTTTCATCTGTAATATTTTCCGATTTCACAAAAAATAACAAATAATGCTTACCGATTGCAAAAACTCGAGAAGATTTTCGCACGATTTGGCTTGTGATTTAACCTCCGTCAACATTTCTGGACTATCCTTCTCGATTTTCTCTATAAATGTTCCCAAATCGCGAGCAGACATTTCGGCGAGATCTTCTAGATTCTCTAGTCTGTCGAAAATAAGCTTTGCGGTCGCATTGATGTTGAGAGCAACTTTTAAGTTTCCGTACTTGTCGAAGATGTCGGCCGAAATAGATGTGAGACCATCTTTCAATTTCTTCTCCAAATCTCGATAAGAGCCTTCAGAAGATCGCATGGTTCAAGGTTTCAACCTGAAAGCAAGTTCGATAACTTGATTTTCACAAAACCAGTTAACCAAAAGCGAGAAACATTCGTTGATAATCGATTTTTTAAATAGCAGCAGTTCTGCCAATTTCTCGGCTGAGCGGCTCACATATACGCAGACGATCAAAAGAAAAAAACAACACATTATTAAATCAAAAGCGAGAAATGATCAGTAACCTAACTTCACTTTTGGAATACCCGGAAGCTTCAGAAATCGGGTAGAATGGACAGACTTTTTTGAAACGCGCCAAAATTTAAACGGCAAAAGTGTTTGCGTACATAAACTTGCGTACCACAAGAGAGTGTGTGGAATCAGGAGGATTAGATAACCGTGTCGTATCATGTCGTAGTTATTTTCTCTGTGATCTTCATTTATTTTTATCTCTCGTTTTTTTTTTTTGGAGGCAGTTCGTTCCTCAGATAATTCAGCAGTAACTTTTTTCGAAAATATGGTTTACTAAAGCTACACAGGTTTCAAAAAGATCAAGCTATTTCCGAACGGTTTTTTTTCGAAAGTTGAACTTTTTGATACATCGAAATATGTAAAACTGGAAATCTATGAAAATTTGTAGGTGATGGACCCACCACCATTCAATTTCAACACTGCCAGTACATCAGGAAAAGGTCCGCCAGGTACATTAATCTAATACACGGAACACGGCTATATCTGAAGGTTTTTCAGCTCCTAGCGCATTTGGAAGCTCAGTCCCGAAAGCGACGTTTGGCTCCCTTTTCGCAAAACCATCTATATTTGCCCAAGCTGCAAAACGTGAAGCAGAAAAACCTATTGAAACTAGGGATTCTGGCGGTCCAGCTCCCAGCAGCTCACTTGCTAGCCGCCTTACCATACCCGCGAGGAACAAAGAATCTATTTTCAAAGCACAAGGAGACACATCAGATGAGAGTAAGCACTGGTTCACCAACCACTGCAATCAGAATTTGTTTTCTAGAGGTTCCAAATTTACAAGAAGGACAATTTGCAATCAGATCCCGCATGAAAGAAGGGAGATTGCCAGTAGCTCCATACAATGCTGCTCTACGAAGAGGAGGTACTCCCGACGAATCTGAAAACAAAGTACCGAAAATTGCTCCGAAAATCAACTTCCAATTTGGAAAGCTAAATGAAAAGAAAGCTATATTCGGAAGGATGAAACCTATTGCTGACGATGTAGGCAAAGATGAAGTAATAATTGGTAACCATATAAAAATAATCCAATTTTTATGTTCTTCCAGGTCGATCATGCTGCTGGAAAAGAGCCTCCGAAAAGTTTGTTTGGTGTCCCATTTGATACATCATCAATAAAAATATTTGACAAAGAAAGTTCTGGAAGTTTGTTCACCAATAATGCAAAATCCGGTCTAACAGCACCAGCAAGACCTTTCGGTAAGCTTGCAAATAAACATGTTACTCAGTTATTATTATTCAATCTTTCCAGGAGACAGAATGTGGAAACCTAACCGTGCCCCAACACCAGAGAATCGTTCATTCAAAACGCATGATTCAGAAGAAGAAAAATTGATTCAGAAGCTTGCTAGTTTAAGAGGCCAACGTTGTCCTGAAGACTACGATAAATATATCCTTCTTGATGAAAGAGACAAAGTTCTATGCCAACTGCGAGAAATTGATAGCTCTCTGATTAAAAGGCTGGAACGTTGCGAGGAGATGTGCACAGAAAAAGAAAGATACCAGCGAATAGTACAAAAAGGAGTTTCTCCATTCGAATGCGATGAGGAAACTGGGGATGTTTCTCATGAAATGATGGTAAAACAGTATGCGAGATCAGCCGCAGACCAAGAAAGACCTCTGCCTCATGAGTTACGATCAGAGAAAATCATGAACCATGCAATGTGCTATCTTCTGCATAATGTAAGAATGAAAATTCACTCTCTAAACTATAGATACCTCGATTACAGGTTCTTGACGAATTCCCAGAATCTCCCGAACAACGAGCAGCTTGGTACAATTTCCTGTGGAACCGAACTCGTGCTCTTCGGAAAGAAGTCACTCAACTCTCCCTATCGGACTCTTTGGCCCTAAATCTCGTAGAACGATGCACTCGTCTTCATATTCTTTTTGGTTATGTTCTTTGTGATCTTGAAACTGAACATTTCGACGCTGCAATGAACAATGAAACGCTTGGGAAATGTCTACAAACTCTCCGGCATTTGTACGAAGACTTCGAAAAAAGAGGAATCCCATGCAATAATGAAGCCGAATTCCGATCCTATGATGTGATGCTGCATATGAATGACACAAATGTTCTATCGCAAGTGCTCTCCTATCGAAATGAAGTTCGTCAGTCGGAACCTGTCCGTCTTGCTCTTCAGCTTGCTTCCTCATTTCGAGACAAAAATTATTGCCGATTCTTCCGATTACTGCAAACGCAAGCATCCTATCTACAGTGCTGTGTAGCTCACAAGAATATCACTGCGACCAGAAGCAACGCCATTTCGATCATGGCCAATTCATACGGACGTAGTACTTTCCCGCTTGATAAACTCCAGCGTATTCTGGGCTACGATAACAATGAAGACTTAACTAATATGCTCAACACTTATGGATTGAGAACCGAAGGAAGTGATCAAGTTATGTTATCAAAGGATGATCTTTCTCTAAACGAATCTATTCCTCTTGCTACATACGATTGGATTGACAGGAAGAATACTGGAAGGCTGAGTAACGTTGTCTATGGACCAGGCCTTTTTCAATTCATCGCTTCTCGTTGTGATGTTTCAAATTCTTTTAATCATCATCACGAATACACGAACGACAAAGTTTTGGAAGCAGTGCTCAGTGGATCAAATATATCATCTACAAACGATGCTGGAGTATCTTCATTTGCTCAATCATCTGGATCACTTTCTCTTCAAGCCAGTATGGAACAGAAGAGAAAGATGGAAGCTGAAAGACAGAAAGTTTGAATATTAGTTTTAAGATGAAACCTAAATGTTTGAGCTTTCAGAAGATTGAAGAAGCTCAAAGAGAAAAATTGATTGCAAGACTCATGACTGGTGTAATAGATCAAGTTGTTCATGGAATAGTCGATGAAGAAATCAGAAAGGCTAGCATAAGTAGGAAGCAAATGATTGCAGTTGAAAATGCGAGAAGGCAAAAAGAAGAACAAGAACGAAGGAGAGTAGAAGTGGAGTTAAAAAGAAAGGAAACAGAAAAAGAAGTTGCTAGGTCTTTGGCTATGAAAATTGAGAAGGAGACTACCGAAAAGGAATTGAAACGAATCGCTTTGGAAGAAATCAGAAAAGAACGGCGAGAAAGAGAGAAGAAAATAGCCCGTTTCATGGCTGAAAAGTTCTGGAAAGAAATCCTTAAATCTGTAGATGTTCATGTAAAATCGATCTGCCAAGAGATGGTCAACGAAAAAGAAATCATTCTTGAGGGACTGGAAACATTTAGAGAGCGGATGGCAAAGCAATGGCTATTACAGTTTTGGAATCGATGGAGAGAATGGGTTCAGATAAAGAAGCAGGAGAAGATTAAGAAGTATGAAATGATCAGAAGATGTATTCCAAGATGGGAATCAGAAGGTATGATTTGAATAGAAATCGAAAACTAAAGATCTCCTTTGCAGAAGTTGCCCAATAAACTTGTCAAAAAGTATGGAACCACTAGTCCGAAAAGCTCACCAGTCTGCTCAATTTTGAATCGGCCTACAAATAGTGTAAAATTGGCTATTTTCAAGAGAAATCGTCAGCATCGTATTGCCGCAAAAGCATTCAGAAGATGGAGAGCATCCGTTCAGAAATTGAAACATTTGAGAAAAATGGCAGAGACGCGCCAGAAACAAGAGAACGAATTCTACAAGCGATTCCAACAAGCAGCACGAATAGAGACCCGATTCAAGTTTGATGCTCCAGAAGAAGTGACGAGAACAAAAAGAAGGAAAAGTGACACTTACAAAGAAGAAAGATCTCCGCTCAGTAAGTTTTTGTAAATTTACTGAGATTAAAATGGAACAGAAATTTGTAAAATTGCCATTTTTTCAGAGCTTCACAATTCGTCTCTCCATTTTCTGGATACTTCACTCTCTGTAGCTCGTCGTCATTTGATTGACTGGGAACCTGCTACAGAGCTTCCAGATGATCTCAAAGAGAAGCTCAAAAGAAAACGGGAATCATTTGAGAAGACATGTGAAGAACACATTCTGAAAAAGAAAAAAGAAGAAGAACTGCTCAGTAAAGGTAGTCTAAACCGCTTTTTCATCCATATTTCATTAATTAAAGTTTTAGATGCCAAAATCAACGACCTTCGGATAAAGAAAGTAACCGGGTGAAGCTGATTCTCTTCTCGATGAAACACTTCGTTACACAGCTG
>GL380021.1:226305-238560 GCA_000143925.2 Caenorhabditis brenneri
ACTATCATTCATGCATGATCTATGCAGAAAAAAAAAAGAAAAATCGCATTCATTAGAGCACATTGCTATTCAAAAGTACATACATTTGAAACCTTTCATCTTCGAAACCTCAGTATTTATGCCAAACAGGAACTGAGAGATGAGGAATATGACACGGTGTTCAATAGAAACCAGATTTCATTTTGTGCAAAATGAAAAAAAGCAACTTCTTTTTTTCTGAAATTAAAGTCAGCTGTTTTTTTCATTTTAATGAGAAGTAGGGATCCTTTCATCCTCCATCATTTTCCTTCTTTTCCTCTTGATTCTTCTCATTAGTACTTCTTTTGACGTCATTTCTCTCCAAGACTTTTCAAGGGAAAAAGAGAAAAATGAGAATTAAGATATAGGAGACTATGTACTTTTGAATGCTCAAATTGGGTGGTAGTGATGGGAAAAAGGAGGAGAAAAATGGAAAAAAAGAGAAAATAATATGGAAAAAAACAACAAAAAATAGAAGAATGAGAATGCTGGAATATTTGTGAAATGGGGTGGAAAATGAGATATACGAGCAGAGAATGGGGGACTGAAAAATGGCTGAAAATTGAAATTGGGGGGGTTTTGAGAAGTGGAAAAACTGAAGGGGATAGAAACTTTTTGGGGATTTCTGTCTAGTTATGGTAGAATCCTTATTCGAGTTTGCGTCTTACTAAATTAGCCATGAGTTGTAGTGCATCACTGTAGCTTTCGGAATTTCAACCCCGAATATTCCACTGGAGGTATTCCTAGGAAAGAAGGATTGCCTTCAGCTAATTCCAACCCCGCACACTGGCAATTCAAGACTGTGTGTCGTTGTTTTCGAGATCCTGCTACAGTTTTGAAAAGAGCTCCAATATTTACGATGGTAACATTCATTGCAAGAATTGAAATACCCCAAACATTTAGAGAACTTTTTCGTTCTTTGTTTTCTGTCTCTGCAGGAGAAATCAGTTTTCTTCAGACGTTTTTCATTTTCTTGTCATTAGACACCGAAAGCCGTCGAAAACAAAACATTGTGTTGTGTGCATGAAAACAATGAAACAATGTGTTATTGTGGTTGTCTCCTAGAATCAAACATGCTCTATTCACAATTTAATTCTTGAAGGTATGTATTCCTGGGATCGTGATGGCTGTCATGTCTGCAGTCGTATTTGCAAAACTGAGAAATAGTTCTCTGGAGGTTCGTCACTTAATTTCTTATGAATGGAAAAGAATTTCTTAAAAAAAGAAAAACAAAAAAGCACTTAACATTTTTCGATCTTTGAAATTCCAATCTATTTGTGGGGGTCTATTGGTTTGAGTGCTCAGTTTCAACCAGGAAAAAGAAACAAATCGCCAAAGGGGGAAATGTCTAAAAGATTTCAGGTTCTGCTCTGTGGTCTTTCATTATTTGATGTTGTTCTTCTCACTTCTTCAATTATGATTTATCCATCTATGCACCAATGTTCGACGATTCATGAACCATCGGAAAGGGTAAAGAAAAGATAAGGGGAATCTAAAAATGGGAAATTCTAGAATAGTCACAGTAAACATGTAATTATTGAACGAAGCGAAAATAAATAAAACTGGAATTTTAGAGCAGCGAGAAAATACTATAGTCTAATTACTAGCATTGGAAACTACTATAGATAATGTTCCATCAACAAATGGTAGAACTTAGTGAGAATTCATCGGAGCAGAGGGACTTCATCCGAAATTCTCATTTAAAAGAATCTTAATTCCAGCACAAAAGTACAGTATGTCATTTCTTTTGGAGAGTAACCGTCTTCATCTTCCCGTTGTCTTTGATTGCTCAAGCAGGCTCCGTCTGGACATACGTGGCAGTGACAGTTGACAGATTCATTGCCGTCTCATTCCCAATCCAACGAAGAGTGTGGTCAACAAGACACAATTCTCTGATTGTTCTGGTTATTATCACTGTTATAAGGTATGTTGATTCCTGTCTTTTCTTCTTTCACATAGATGACGTCTCCTTTGAAATGGATGTTAGAAAGGGGAGGGGATGTGTCGAAACATCACAAAATTTATGATGTCTGCAATGTGGTTTCTATAGGATACCGGGGGTCGAAAAGGCAGGAAAAGTAAAGCTGAAAGTGGCACTTGAAGTGAAGAATTTATGTGTCTGAATAGATGTTTCGAAACTTCGGAAATACGAATTCTGTTGAAATGAGAAAAAATTAGAGGGAAACTAAAACTCTGATTCTGGAGAAATTCAAAGTGTACTTCTTTTTGTTCACATCGAACCTGAAGGATCGAGTTTTTCGAGAAGTTACATCAGAAACATATAAAATCAGCTTCTGAAAAATGAAACCCGACTCTGAATAATCCCAATTACTTTTCAGTGCACTGTTCAAACTTCCATCTTTTTTCGAAGTGGAACTGGACCGTAATGGCGAAGTTATTCCAACGGATCTTCGTAAAAATGAATTCTATATTGAATTCTATTTGTTTTATCTCTATGTCGCTTTTATTCAAGTCATTCCATGGACCATTATCATTGCTCTGAATGCAGTGATAATTCGAAAAGTGAGATTAGCATATCGAGCACAAGAAGTAATGATTCATGGAAAATTGAATACGAAACGAGAGGATGCAGAGAGAAAGTGAGAAAGAGAGACGCAGAGAAATACAGTAATCTAATCGAATTTCAGAGTGACAGTAATGGCTACTGTAATGACGACAATATTTATCGTTTGTAACATACCACCGGGACTAAACTATTGGGTTGATCAGTACAGTAAGACTCCTGTGTACAGACAAAGGATCCCATTATCAAATGTGATGGTTTGTGTCAATAGGTACGTTTAAACCCTTCTATATAGAAATAATTCTACATTCTTTATTTCCAGTGCCTCGAATATGCTCATCTACTGTGTATTCAACGTCCGTTTCCGTCGGGCTGCTCTCAAACTTCTCGGCTGCCAAACGTTGATTTCTACAAGACAAGGAAGTGTTGTGACTCGTCTGACGAATGAGTGTGGGCATGGAGGAATGGTGTGGACTTTCGCTATTTCTTTCTATTATAAACTAAATTTCCAGCTTCGATCACGTGTTGCAACATGCGAGAACCTTCACAGCCGGAGCCCCGAAGGAACTGCCTGTTAAAAAGCTTTAAATCAATTATTATTTGGGTGATTTTAGTCGCTAATATTCCGATTTTATGGGCCACTTTTCAATAAAACTGCTTTGTAGTAAACCATTCCCGGAAGATATCAGCACATAAGATTAGATTTTTGGAAAAAGAACACAGATCATTGGCATTAAAAAAGATGAAGCAATACAATAAGTGACCAGAAGGGAGAACAAACCGGAAGATTTTGGGAACTTATAAAACAGAATACGAGATTCAAGAGTGGAAGACACGAAATTTCAGTAGATGGGGAACTGTTTTCTGATACATTATGAGAGAAATAATATATATGAAGTGAATAAACAAACAAGAGGAAATGCAATGTCTATACAGTATCTGACATCGAATCGATAACTGTCGACTCGAAATGTGACGATGTTCCGTTTTCGGGAACTTTCTCTTTTGGCGGTGTAGTTGGTTCACCGTAGACACGAACAAGATACGCACACGTCTTCTCCATATTTCCATGGTTTTCACGGAAACGAAATTGAACTCGATCTATTGGTGTGGCATCTGGATTGACTGGAACAATACAGAACTGCTCTTGTTCATCGTGACCGTCTTCAGATGCTCTGTATTCGCAGTCACTAACAATAGGTTCGGATTTTGTGCAGCAGGGGTCGAGGCAGGCCTGGGATAGAAAAGAAATTGAAGCTGTATTTAAAGCGGCTTATTACTTACCACCAAATCATAAAGCTTTGGAGCATGGTTTGGCACAATTCTATTCCATCGAACATGTTGATAAGAGACGGCAATCGGTTTGATGAATCTTGCTAATTTGACAGTCAACGTGGCTCGTTTATCATATGTGCACCATGCTTCTCCAGGCGACAAAAGTTCTCGATCAAGCAAGACATATCCTTCTTGGAATGATCCGAAATAAGAAAGCAAATCGTAGAAAATGCCATCTTTGGCAGAAACTGAACGAGAAGAACATGAATTATCGATGGATGCGCCTATCAGACTGTTGGCAACGTTAACTCCGCTTGGGAAGCGGTTTGTGTGAATATCATGCGGTAGAATTTGGAGAGATGAAGTGGCAGATGGAATAGATTCGAAGATTGGCTTTTCTTCTTCCGTTGGTATTATTTTTGCGCTCTTCTGAAGAATAGAAACACTTTATGTTTGATGTTTAGGAACTCACTCTCTCTTCCAATTCGGTTTTCAAAGAATTAATTGAATCACTAATATAAGTGTTCCATGCTTTTATCTCTTTGAGCTCATCGATCATCGATTCTTTGAATCCTTCATTGTTTCTCAATTTTTCCTCGAGAGAAGCAATTCGATTTGCAAGATTTTGATGCGTATCAACCATATTTTCAAAATGCGTTTGGAGGTGCGAAATCTGAAGATGTTTTGAAATAAAGCTCTTTTCGTTAGTTTATACCGCTTCATCGGTTCTTTTGATTTCCGTTTTCCACTGATCGTCTAGTGTTGCTCCGTGAATAATCTGAGGTTGATATGGGTAGAGGCAGTCATAACTGTCTGAAAACATAATGAATTATAAATTTTCTGCAAGCTTAGAAAGTTACATCTAATTATCATCGAAATGAATGCGAGTGCGAAGAGAATTTTCAGGATATTATCGGCACTTGGAACAAAGTGTCGTCGGATCATTCGAACTTGATATTCCACCCAATCGTACCACATTTCTTTCTTCATCGATGTCATTTCTTTCGCAGTGAAGTGTTCTCTGTATATGAATTTTGACGTATTTAGTTCATTTTCTGTATCATCTGCTGATTCAAAAACTCTTTCGATGTCTTGACTAATGTGTATTTGCCCTGGTTGAAGGCTTTTCCGTGTTATCGGCGTGGAAGTCGCTTCGTACAGGTGAGGCCTTCCGTTGCGAGAAACTGAACGAGTAACCGGTGGACTATGGCGATTCGAGAGTTGTGGAGATATGGTATGCCGTAACGCCATTTACGAGTAGATTCTATAACTGAAATGAAAAAAAAACAGTATTGAGTAAGTTTAAGGCGAGTGGCTATTCGCTCAGGCTATGTTTAAGACAAAAATAACGAGTTTATGTGATTTCAAATTTTTTTGAGTTGACATTGTGCTTTTTGATATTGTTTTAGAAAATATGTTTATCGGAAAAGAAAACGAAAAGAAGAACAGCTGTTACAGCAGAACAGAAAAAGAAGGGAAAAAGTTTCAGCAACAATTGTGTTTTTCTTCGTTCAAAAACTGCGTGCGCGGCCGCTACGGACAGTACTCGTTTTTAGAACTGTGCAAAATAGAACTGTGACAAAATAGAACTTGCTACAAAATAGAACTGCGCAAAATGGAACTGCTACACAATAGAACTGCTACAAGATTGAACTGTTACGAAATAGAACTGCTACAAAATAGAACTGCTACAAAATAGAACTGTAGTTTAAAGGCGCGTAATTTTTGCGGTACATACATCTTCTTTAATAAGACGAATTCGATCGAATTTTTGTGACTAATAGGTTCTAAAAATTAGTAGGAGTTGTATATGTTAAAAGAAACTTTTCTAAAATTCGCTAATAATTGTTTGGAGCTCGTTTTCTGGAGCAAAAAATTGAATTTTGCTCTGCAAAGCTGCTCTATTGCTAGAGTTCTATTTTGTAGCAGTTCTATTTTGTTACAGTTCTATTATGCGCAGTTTTATTTTGTAGCAGTTCTATTTTGCACAGTTCCATTATGTAGCAAGTTCTATTTCGTAGCAGTTCTATTCTACACAGTTCTAAAAACACAGTGATTATTTCGCTACCACCCCTTTTTAACGCGAAAAAGTCGGCAACGTGAATAAGGGGCGGAGTCACGTTTTGCAACCCTGGCACGCGCTTTTCGCAAGGCAGGGCGCAGAAAAATAGCGATTTTTCGGAAACGATGCGCTGAAAATCAATGTAAAGAAAAACCGTAAATTGAATAAACAAACAAAATTACATAAAAAAACTAGTGAAATGGTTGAAAATTTGATTAAAAGTCTCAGCAAAAGCTGAAAAAATCTAGGTGGCCGCTGAACACAAGGTGGCCGAACTCCCGTGGGGCTCGACCACCCCTATCAAAATTTGACACTATAACAGGATTTAAGAGCCGGAAACGCCATAGATTTGGCTATAAATTTTTTTACATACTCTTGAACCAATTCTGAGTGGACAAATCCAAGCCTTCTTGGGGGTATTTTCAGTAGTTTTGCCAGGATTTGCCTTAAAAGCCAAAAAAGCCGAAAAAGTATTACACAAATGACGGGGCGCACAGGTTTTTGTTCACTCCAAGATTTCTGTGGCGTATTCTACGTCAAATTCTGAGTGGTCAGTGTGAAACCACTTAGGGGTTTTATGGAGTAGTTCGTCTGATCCACTTTTTTACTCCGAGAGGAAGAATTTTTTACACGCGAGTTCAGTAGAGCGTAACTGCATTTTAAAAATCCTTGGCCGAGAATCCGGCGAAAATGGAAGAGGAAACTCCGGGGTGGTAGCGAAATAATCACCGTGTAAAAACGAGTACTGCCCGCTACGCCGCTCCAAGACCTTAATGAAAGTTATCGTACATGCGCCTTTAAGGACTACGGTAAGGAGGCAAGAAGTGTATACATTTTCTGCAAAAAATACAGTCATATTTATCTCAATTCTTCATATTTTCGCCTTCAGCCGACAAGTTTTCGGCAAAATCGAACTTTTATTTCCTGTATAATTCACTCGTTCTGTTAATCGTCGTCGTCAGATATATACTTTTCTTCACAGGTGATTCGCGGAATGGCAAATCTCAAGTATCGCATATAAACGGCTGATCATATACATATCGCGAAAAGGGCTTGAGTATAATTAACGAATCGCGAAAGACCTCGCGACTTACGTACGATTGACAACCAATTTACATATCGCGAAAGTTCGCGTGCTATCCATATTATATGCTTATCATTGGCATATCGCGAAAACCGTCTGTCATTGTTTTCTTTTGTCTTTTTCGAAAAGTTTTTTATGTCTCCATTCTCTTGAATACATTTTTACAATTTTTATACGTATTTTTCAATTTCCCTAATTTCAAAAAAAAAGGTAGCTTGCTTTTCAGATTCTCAACGAATAATTTTGAGAATGTTCGTGTTGGTTTGAAGAAAATATGAAACGTCGATAAGGTATTTTGTTATTGTACGATGAATATATTGTCACTTAAAAAATTACAGAGGCAGCAAATGATTCGGGATATTGGATTTTCGACGTTCCAATCATCTTTCAGTTTTTGCCAGTGAAACGGAAGTGAGTAACTGATCTTATCAACTAACTGAAGACTGACTGACCAGACATTTTTTGGGGTTTTGATTTGAGACTTATATCATTCGATAGCTATTCCGAAACTAAATATTCCCAATAAAGACATTCTTGCAGGTTGTGAATCCAGGAGGATATGTTGCGTGTCAAGTTCAACTTCCGAACGACAACTACCAGCAGGCAAGGGACGAAGAAATAATTTTATTTACTGATTCTTATGTATATAATTTATGTATTCTCTTCTTTTTATCTAATAAATTTTCCTAGGAAAATTTTTTTTCGGTTCCAAAAAAGCATAAAACGTTCGCGATTTGTCAAAAATAGGCTCGCGATATACAGGTTATCGACAAGTTCGTTCGCGATTTGCACATCATACGCGTATCATAGACAATCTTTCGCGATTTGTAAATCATTCGTCTATGATTTTGTTCGCGCTATGTACTTTTTCTACGGCGTCACGAACGACTTTTCACCTATGATATGCGTGCCGCGAATCACCTGTGTTGCACAATTTAACATTTTCAGGCCACCACCTTTCCAAATAAAAATGGGTAAGAAGAAATCTAAAGAAAAGCAGAAGAAAAGGAAGGGAGTAAGTTATCTATATTGAATTACTCGTGAATAACATCGATTTAAGCCTATCCAACGAGCCCCAACACAAGCCCAAGACAACCAATCTGAAAGTTCAAGTACAAGCAGAAGTCGATCACCACAATTAGGGCAATCGGTCAGCAACTACGAAGAACAACAGCCTGGAACTAGTGGAGCTAACGATGCTGCCCCTGTGTCGCGGCGACTAGAAGACGCGAAGTTTCCCGTTAGTACTCATATATACAATTGCCATCTTTCAGTTTAACAACACAATGAATCTCGAATTCGTGGTCACTTTGCTCAACGATATTAAGCCCCCCGCACTTGTGCTAATAGATCGAGACGGAGCCGGAGTCATTGTAAGCGTTTCTGATCAAATTTCGAAATAGGAGTGTCTTTTTTGTAGGACCACAGACCGCTCCTCATCTCGGAATTACTGGACGACAGAATCGACAATGGGCTCGATTTTTTCTGTTCTTAGAACCCCCAATCACAGCACCATCGTTTGACGCTCCATGATCTTCGGGTCCACCTCCAAGCGGCCCTCGACGATTACGAAGATTTTGTTCGGAGAGGAGCACGAGTAGGAGAGATTGCGGCGGATGAAACGGATGTCGAAGATGAAGCAGCAGCAGGTCCATCCGGATGTAATGCGCCTTCGGATTATGTGGATTTAGATGAACCAGGACCGTCGAATCGAAAAATGGCTGAATATCAAGATTGGTTAGTGAACAGAAATCAGCTTATAGGTAGCAATAAGTGTTTTTCAGTCCATTCGGTCGCCTCCACTCTTCAGTTCACCCCCATAATCAGAACGCGAGGTCTATATTATTAGATCAGTCTTTTCTCCAAAATTGATCAATTTTCTGTATATTTGCCACCACTCTCTGAGTATACCAATCTGTAGGATCACCAATTCCCTGTGTTTTCAATTGCAAAGTCCCCATTCCAACAATGCAAAATTGCTCTGAACGATGCTCCGAAATTCCGCGCGCATGCTGTTTACCGTAAATCTACCCGATTTTTTTCGACGAGTTTTGAAGATTTTTTCTAGCGTTTCCGGGGTGATTTTCAGCGTTTTTAGCCGAATTCTCATTGAAAAAGCCGTGATCTAAGAAGGTCGTCTATATAATGGCAATATTCGAGAGATTTTTAATCAAGAGTTTGGATTTTGTGCCCTAAATATTTCTGCCTAAGAAGGATTTTTTGCAGTATTTGAGTAAAGTTCAGTCACTAATTTAGCCAAAATAAGGATGATTTTAGGCCGAACTTTGACAACAAAAAGACAACAAAAGTCAATTTTTTTCGTCAAATTTTTTCATTTTTTCGTCAGGTTCGATCGTTTGGCGACGGCCGTCGCCAGACGAAAACATCTGGCGAAAAAATGGCGCGCGATGCGCGAAAATGACGGAAAAATTCAGCAAAACCCCCCGCTTTTCTTCGAATTTCTGCATGATCCCACATTCCAGCTTTGAAAATCCCCCGGTACTAACGTACCCTAGGTTGTCTTCTCGGGGGGCACATCATGGAGCACCGCTACCGCTTCGGCCCTACGCTCGCCAGGCATCACCACGGTGATTTTTTCGCTACTTCTCGCAAAAGCTCGTCCGCGGGGAAAAGGGGGCGGGGCTAGAAAAATGCAAGCGTAAATTCGTTTTTTTCTCTCATTTCTCTCGCGAGAACCAGGCATGGGCGGAGGGTGTGACTTTATGCAACCGGAGGAAGTCCTTCAAGGACTTGCTGACGACACGCACGCGACACGCGACGCGCCCTCGATTGAGCGCGAAAAATTATTTTTTCAGTTATCTGAAAATTTAGAGAATTTTCAGAGTTATTTTCTCAATAAAAAATAGCTTGTAGAGAAAACACACTTATATATTCGAAATAGCGTTCTATTTTCATTCAAAGTAAAAAATCAGTCTAATTATTTTTAAAAAGTGCGTCTAGTTTGGATGCTTTCCAGCGCGTCGCGTGTCGCGTCGCCTGTCGCATGCCCTTGTCAGCAAGTCCTTGAAGGACTTCCTCCCCTGCGACTTTGTTTCACTCTCGCCCATGCCTGGCGAGAACATTCTCTCTCCATGGCCTAGGTTTGAAAATCCTCTTCCATTTTTACGATTTCAATAAATGCATTTTATTCCGTCAAATCGTAAAATTATGAATTCTTTTTTTTATTAAAATGTTCCCCAAAATATGTAGATTTTCCGCATGCTTTTGCTTTTTGACCCCATGGGGCTCGTTTTCGAGAAAAGTTAAGAAAACTTGTCGGGTACTAGAAAATTACACTGTGGGAAAATTTCAGTGGAGCGCGCTTGCATTGGGGGCCTAATTTCATTTTCCGTTCGGCCGGTAGCGAAAAAATCACCGTGCATCACCTTCACTACACCCCGGTGTGTTGTTGGAGTGTAGCGATGGTGATGCGCTGGGTCGTTACGTGGATAGCGAGTGGTATCCATGACTGTGACAACTATAGTCGAAAACGATCTCTCTTATAAAGGGTAGTCATAATAATGGACCGACAACTCCCGGGTTCCGCCGTCCACCATCATTTGTGTGTAGATGGGCGGAGCTCATGACGTCATTGTCTCGAGGGAGAACAGTTGCAATTCTTTTTTTTTTAAGGGAAAACCACGAAAACGACGCACGACACACTCTTCCACTTTTTAGGTTATATTTCTAAACTGTGATATCATCATGTTTTCAAGTATCCATTTATTTTATTTATCGCTCAAAAAATTTATTTATTCTTCCAAATATCTGGTTGCTAACCTATTAATTACCTGAACTCGCTTCTGAATTATCTATTGTTTATGCACAATTTTCGAAACATGGTACCCGGATCAGCGAGAAGTCTATTATACAGATGCTACATTCGAAGCCGGTTTTATTCAAAAATCAGTTCATCGACCAGAAAAGAAAATTGGATTTGGAATCCAAGCTGCCACGTTTTATAGATTACGATAACTGAAATGTGAACCTTATTTAACTAAAAATGCATGAAACTGAGATGAAATGATGTTTTCACAACATTTGAGTTTGAAAAAAATTCAACTGAAAAGTTGAGGTAAGATCACATTTGTCTTCTACAGCTCTCAAAAAACACTGATATTTTTATTATGAAAAAATTATTGAGTCAATAATAATAAGGGTAAGTGAATGTAGAAAGAAAGTTTTCAAGACAAATTAGGAAACACCGAAAGAAACGAAATATCGAGAACTTTTTAGGCAAAGGAAAGACGCAATTGAAAAAAAGACCAAATTCCAAAAAGTTGAAGAATTAATTGAAAACAGTATAAGCACAATTTTGTTTCCAAGTTCATCATACTCGATTCCTTCTCCATCTTCATCACCTCATCAGATCCTTCAAGGCTTTGATCTTATACTCGTTGACCAGTTTGAACGTATTTATCTGCTTTTGAGGGATACGTTTGACTAGCGACTGATCAGACATGTTTTTGGGGTTTCCATATGAGACTTATATCATTCGAAAGCTGGTCCAAAACTAAAAACGGTACTGAATTCAGTTTTTGCAGCCGACTTTTTGTAACCTAGATATACTCGAAATGTCATTTTTAGTGCTACAATTAAAACTGAATTTCTCCCATTTTTCGCGTAAAAATAATTTCATTAAAAATGACGATTTTCAGTGCAAATTTCAGCACTAAAAATGACTTGTTTTCTGAATATCTAGGTTACAAAATGGCGTCTGCAAAAACTGCTATCGGAACTTCTGGGAGCTGTGCTTCGGATATCTTATAAATCCAGAGCCCTCATATAACTTATCATTCACGTCACGCCATCCCCAAAAGGCCATCTAACCCGCTACGACCTCACCTGAGAGGAAAATGGTTACGGAAAGGTATTTTTTGCTGAACATATGAGTGGTTACAATTTGAAATAGCCACATTTTTCTCTTTCTGTCTGAGGCGCCCACATAACAAATAATTATGAAAAGCGTCTGCTCATTTCAAATCAAATTGCTTCTAACGAATCGATGTTAACCCATCGACAATTGATGTCCTACAGTCGGCTACTAGGAACAAATCGGTGAAAATCATCCTTTTGGTTGAAGGACCCCCCGTCACTTGACTTCAAACTGACCTTTTCGCAATACTGCAAAGGATTCAATTTTTTTGAGCTATCACATCATATTCGGACGTTTTCGTCCTAGTTTTTTGTTCAACTTTTTCGAGGAAAAAATTTGTTGATTGGGCAACTCGGCGGTCGAACGTGATGAACGTAACAAGGTGATACTATTTAATTGCGAATCCCCAGAACCTC